>CAUYUJ010019363.1:17500-85039 GCA_963575745.1 Prorocentrum cordatum | reverse complement strand
CCGCGGCCGCCGGCGCCGCGGCTGCCGCCGCCGCCGCTGCCGCCGCGGGCGGCGCTGGCGCCGCGGGCGCTGCGGCGAGCAGTAGCAACAGCCGCAGCAGCAACTGCCGCAGCAGCACAAGCAGCAGCAACAGCCGCGGGCAGGCGCAGCAGCACAGCCGCAGCAGCAGCAGCTGCAGCAGCAGCAGCAGCAGCAGCAGCAGCAGCAGCAACGGGACCCAGCAGCTGCTGCAGCAGCAGCAGCAGCAGGGCAGCAGCCGCAGCAGCCACTGCAGCAGGCGGCGGAAGGCTTCGGGAATGGAGGCGGAGGACGAGGACGTGGAGGCGGAGGACGAGGACGCGGAGGTGGAGGCGGAAGACGAGCACGTGGACGAGGTGGGCGAGGAGACGAAGCGGTCCTTGAACGCGGAGCTGGCCAGCGGCCGCCTGGCCATGGTGGCCATCATCGGGATGTTCCTCCAGGACGGCCTCACGGGCTCCGCCTGTGGCGACTGGGCGACCTACACGGATTCTCCGCTGCGCGCCGTCGAGAGCGAGTGGGACCTGCAGGCGCCCGTCGGTTACTGGGCCCGCTCGACCTGGCGAAGGACTTCGGTGCTGACGCCCCCCACAGGAGGAGAGACACCGAGGTCAAGCACGGCCGCGTCGCCACGTGGGCCGCCATAGGGTACATCGTGCAGGACTTCTTCCTGCGGCAGGGAGGTGTCGTCCTCGAGGGCTCCGCCCAGGGCGACTGGGCGACCCACGCGGATCTGCCGCCGCGCGCCATCGAGAGCGCGTGGGGCCGGCAGGCACCCGTCGGCCACTGGGGCCCGCTCGGCCTTGCAAAGGACGGCGGTGCGGACGTCGTCGACAGGAGGGGGCGCACCGAGATCAAGCACGGCCACTTTGCCACGTGGGCCGCCGCGGGGTACAGTAGGACGGATATCTTCCTGTGGCCGGGAGGTGTCGCCCTCGAAGGGCCTGCGCGTTCGTCCGAGCTGGGCAGGTCTTCAGCCTCGGATCCGTTCCGGCAGCGGCGCCTCGCCGAGGACAGTCCGGGGCTGCCCAGATCGCCCCGAACGGCCGCCAGGGGCCCAAGTTACGTTACGAGGCTTCCGAGGGGCCTGGGCGCCCCTGGCAAGGTGTCTTCTCACAGCTTCAGAAACAACGAGCCTTCAGCTCGAACACCAGAGACTGACACATCGAGCAATCACAGAGGTGAAGAGCCTTCAGCTCGAGAATCGGAGGCGGCGCCAATGGTTGTCTGGGGCGCCACTGGGCACGTGGCCACGCGCGGCGACGGGAGTCGCCGCGCGCCCGCCGCCCTTCCTGGAGTTGACAGCATTGCCCACATAGAGAATGGGCCTTCAGCCCGAGGAGCTCCCAGCGAAACAGCAGCTCTGAGCGATCCTGCAGCTTGGGACGCCCCGAGCGGACTGTTCGGCGCCGACGGCGATGCAACGACCAGTCAACTCCCTGGACACTCCTGCAACCCCGAGGACTTCCGTCAGCCACCCGCCCCCCAGTTGGACAGTCGAGGTACAGCTCTTCCTTCCTATCAGCGTGTGGCGCGAGCTCAAGCTATCACATTGCCTGTCGCCGGGGCTGTCGGCCACCACCTCACCTCCCATTGGTCCTTCCCTGACAACAGTACCTCGAGGGCGCTATCTGTTGATGCTCAAGCGGTTGGGGCTCAACCTGCGGCGGCACGTGCTCAAGCTATCACATTGCCAGTCGCCGGGGCCGTCGGCCACCACCTCATTCTCCACTGCCCCCCCCCATGGCAACAGCACTGCGGCGACAGGTGGGAGTGCTGCTGGAGCGCCTTCCGACGCCGGCGCGGCGCTCAGTCGCTTCCAAGGACTTGGGAGCGGCAGGCGCGATACTGGAGGAGGGGGTGATGCGTTCATCCCTGCGATACACACAGATCTTGCGACCTTCAGTCGCTTCCCTGGATCGGATGACGGCAGGCAGAGGGATGCCCACGGCGTTCGACCCAGGAACCGTAGCGGCGTGGAAGAGAGGGCCAGGGATCTGGCTCCCACAGGGGGTGGTCGCGAGGGCGTCGACAGTACGAACACTGACGTTGCGACCTTCAGTCGCTCCCCTGGATGTGATAACGGCAGGCATGATGCCCTCCCGCCTAGCATATCCCCCTCTCTCACCCCAACCCCTCCCATGCCCACTGCTGGGCGCCCAATCTCTTTCTCTCCGGGGGGTGCTGGGCCGAGTGGGATTGCCTTCGGCGATGCCTGGAGTACGGGGGGCGAGGACCCCACTCCTGAACAAGCAAACCCCCCCGCGGACCCAGGTCCTCGTAGGCAGACTGACGAGGGGCAGAGAGATGCCCTCGGCGTTCGACCCAGGGACCACTGTGACTTGGAGGGGTAGCCTAGGGAACTGGCACTCCCTGGGGGCGCTCACGAGGGCGTCGGCAGGGGAGACGGGCAGACGCCTGCCCTTGGTCCCGACTCGCTTCACAGAGGCTTGTGCCTACACTTCGCCGAGTCTCCCCTCCTGGACGCGCCTGCGCTGAGTGATGCAGCCTTCGGCTGCGCACTGACCATAGAAGATGGGCCTTCAGTCCCTGGAGCGCCTTCCGACGCCGACGCAGCGTTCGGTCGCTCCCCTGGACCTCAGAGCGGCAGGCGCGATCCTGGAGGAGGGGGTGATGCGTTCATCCCTCCGATACACACAGATCTTGCGACCTTCAGTCGCTTCCCTGGATCGGATGACGGCAGGCAGTGGGGCGCCCACGTTGGGGAGGGGGGGGCCTTGGAAGCGGGGGGGCGGGTTGGTGCTATCAACCCCGCGATGCACGCTGACATTGCGACCTTCAGTCGCTTCCCTGGATCGGAGACCTTGGAAGCGGGAGGACGGGCTGATGCGATCAACCCCGCGATGCACACTGACATTGCGACCTTCAGTCGCTTCCCTGGATCGGATAGCGAACCGTTGGGCCGTTGCGTTGGGGAGGGGGGGGGACCTTGGAAGCGGGGGGACGGGTTGATACTATCAACCCCGCGATGCACACTGACATTCGGACCTTCAGTCGCTTCCCTGGATCGGATAGCGAACCGTTGGCCTCCCCAGGGGGTGTTCGCGAGGGCGCCAGGAGAGGAGACAGGCAGACGCCTGCCCTTGGTCCCGACTCGCTTTGCAGAGGCTTGCGCCGTCACTCCGCCGAGCCTCCCCTCCTGGATGCTTCTGCGCTGAGTGAAGCAGCCTTCAGCTGCGAATTGAACATAGAAGATGGGCCTTCAGCCCTTGGAGCGACTTTTGACACAGTTGAGCGAGCCTTCAGCTCCAGGCGCCAAGGTACATCTAGCAACCTCAGAAATGAAGAGCCTTCAGCTCGAGAACCTGAGACGGCACTTATGGTCTTCGGGAGCGCTGTTGGGCATGTGGCCACAAGCGGCGACAGGAGTCGCCACGCGCCCGCCTTCCCTGGAGTTGACAGCACTACTCGAACAGACAACGGGCTTTCAGCCCGAGGAGCTCTCAGCGAGACAGCAGCTTCGATCGACCCAGCAGCCTTGGACGCCCCAAGCGGACGCCTCAGCGCCATGGTCGATCCTGCGACCAGTCAACTCCTTGGACACTCCCTTAATCCCGAAGACTTTCGTCAGCCGCCCGCCCCCCAGTCAGACAGGCGTGGACGTGACGAGCCTTCAGCTCGAGATTCCCATGCGGAGCGAGCCTTCAGCTCGAGGGTCCAAGACGCGGCGGGAGGTAGCATAATTGACATAGAAGATGGGCCTTCAGCCCTTGGAGCGACCTGTGACACAGCAGAGCGGGCCTTCAGCTCGAGACTCCAAGGCGCATCCAGCCACCTCAGAGGTGACGAGCCTTCAGCTCGAGAGTCGGGGACGGCGCCGAGGGCTGCCGAGAGTGCCGACGGGCATGTGGCCACGAGCGGCGACGGGAAGTGCCCCTCGCCCGCCGCCTCCCTTGGATTTGACAGGGCCGAACACGCAGAAGGCGGACCTTCAGCCCGAGGAGCTCCCAGCGAGGTCATAGCCCATCGCTCCCCCCCTGGCAACAGCATCGCGGCGACAGGTGGGGGCGCTGCTGAGGGGGCGCCCGCGGTCGATGACCAGCCTCCTCCCGAGAAGAGTTCCACGACGCCTCCCCGAGCGGATGGTGGAGGTCATCCCGAGCCTCCTCGCAGCATCGAGGGCCAGGAGTTCACGCCGGAGCGTGCGTGCGCGCGGGCCACAGACGGGCACGTGTTTGCGATCGGCACCGACCCTCCAGCCAGCGCCTCCGAGGCCATCCCCGTGGCCGACGGTCGACACGGAGCCCACCACTTGCAAAGCCTGGGGCTGTCGGCACCGCTGGTTGGCGGCGAGACCCAACAACGCCCCGCTGTGACTCCGCCCGCCGCCGCCCCTGGGGCTCTCGAAGGCCCCTTGCCGGGTAACCACGAACGCGCCTTGCAGAGGCAGGGCGTCGAGGCCATCCGCCAGCTTGTCGAGAGAAGTCCCTTCGCGCTCATTCGCCCTCGTTCCCCTGTCAGCGAATCCGCCCGAACGGACAGCGAACCGCAGCCACTCACGCACGAAGGCCGGACCATGCCGAGGAAGGCGACCCCCGTCCCGGCGAAAGAAACGGCGTCTGGCAACCCGGGCAACCACGAACGCGCTTTGCAGAGGCAGGACATCGAGGCCATCCGCCAGCTTGTCGAGAGAAGTCCCTTCGCGACCATTCGCCCTCGTTCCCCCGTCAACACCGCCCGAGCGGACAGCGAGCCGCAGCCGCTCACGCCCGAAGGCCGGACCACGCTGAGGAAGGCGACCCCCGTCCTGGCGAAAGAAACGGTGTCTGGCAACGTGCCTGGGCCAGGTGCGACCCGCAGCACTCTCACACTTGACGAAAGTCACGCTGCGACAAACGGGGGCGCGCTCGTGGGCGAGGGCGAGCGCGGGTCTGATGGCGAGCGTCAACGGGAGGGGTCTGCCCCCGCTTACCACAGTGCAGCAGTCCTCTCAGCCCCAGCTGCTGGAGGCTACTCGGCCTTTACTTGGCGGCCAACCGCGCGGCCCGCGCCAACCCGCAAGTCCCCGCCAGACTTCCGTGCGTCAGTTGCCGCCGCGCCCCGCGAAGCCATAGACGATTCCGGCGGCGGGCCCAACCAGTCGGATCAGTCTCAGAGCAGCGTGCGTGAGCAGCACACGGAGCAGGAGCCGGAAGAGCCCGATGGGCAGGTGTTGCCGGCCGCCCACGGGGAGGGCGCGGAAGTAACGCCAGCGCAGAAAAGGGAGCACGGGCGATAACAGGAACAGACAACCACCCACCGCCTCATTCCCCTGGCTGACACCACCTGCCCTGGCCTCTCCCTCCCAGGCAAGGGCGCGAGCTCGAGCGCCGAGGGGCGCCGGCAGTGCGGCCGGCACGTTCTCCCAGCGCGTCTTCGTGACAGCGGGTGGGCGCCCCGCTTAGCCTCTGTGACTGGCCACCCTCCAGTCTCCCCGCTGCCCCTGGGCCGAAACCTGGCCAGCGACGCCGACCGCGCTGGCGGGTCGGGTGGGCGGCAGACGGCAGGCGGCGGACGCAGCAGCAGCAGCCGCAGAAGCAGCAGCAGGCGCCGCGCCGAGGACCAGCCGCTGACCACCCCGCCCCTGGTTGGGGGTCCCGCCGCGCGTCACTGCCCAGAACACTTAGACCTAGACACGGGACAGCAGCTATATAAAACTAAGATCGGCGACATCCAGTGGGACCTCCCCGGGGAGACACCTGGCGAGGCGATAAAGCGGCTTCAGGCCTCCCTGGGAACGAGGTTCACAGGCGCCCGGCACGCGTTCGCCCGGCAGCACGCCTTGCCTAGCCGCAAGGGCGCGCTTGACCCGCGGCGGCGCGACCAGCAAACGTGCGTCAACTTCCCGTCGTCCTTCCGCTACCGCTTCAACTGTGACGCGCGGGCCATGGGCGACGCACTGGACCTCGGCGCTGACTGGGCGCAGGTGCGGCTTCGGTACTTGGGTGAGTGACGGGCGGGCAGGGGGCGCCAGGCGGCGAAGGGCCACGCTGTTCGCCGCGCACCCAAGACGGACCGGAAACAGTGGATGGTCGTCACATAAGCTGCGGGCGCGCCCGCCCTTGCTTCACCTCATTCCACTTTGGCCGCTCCTCCTTCCTATCGGCGCGTGGCTTGAGCCCAAGCTATCACATTGCCTGTCGCTGGGGCTGTCGGCCACCACCTCTTTTCCCCTTTCCGTTCCCCCCCCCCATCTCTGCTTCAGAAAGGTCGAGCCGGACCGAGCGCATTCCGCCCGCGTCCCCGAGAGTTCCCAGCGAGGCAGCAGCTTTGATCGACCCAGCAGCCTGGGGCGCCCCAAGCGGACACCTCAGCGCCGTGGTCGATGAAGCGACCAGTCAACTCCCTGGACACTAGCGGGATGCAGCAGAATGGATGTATCCGCTCGTGGGTCCAAGGCGCAACGGGATGCAGCAGAATGGACATAGAAGATGGGCCTTCAGCCCTTGGAGATGCGTCTCACACTTTGGACTGCTCAAGGGGTTTCCCCTAGGAGTCTTTTGGGCCGCGCGTCTCCCCCGGGGCCGGGCCGCCATTGCAGACTCCCTGGACTCCTCTCGTCGGCTGCGTGCAGTGGCCCCCGTGCTTAGCATGGATTGGCGATCGATCGGCGGTGGTCCTGACATCCCTGGAGCGACGATGACCGCGCCACCAGTCGACGACTTTGGGGCCAGCGGACTGGCTGACTCAAGGCATCCTCACCCTTGGTCACAGGAAACCATCCCGCCAGGGCAGCCGTCGCCCCTTGCTCCCTGGAACGGGAACGCTTCCGCCGACGCCACACGCACACGAGATCCGTTGGCATTCATTCAGCCTAACGGGAGGAGGGGGTGATGCGTTCTACCCCGCGATGCACACTGATATTGCGACCTTCCGTCGCTTCCCTGGATTTGTTACGGCAGGCATGTTGCCCCCCCGCTTTGCTTTCCCCCCTCTCTCCCCCCTTCCCTTCCCCTGCCCTTGGCTGGGCGCCCCTTCTCCTTCTCTCCTGTTCTCCCGCTTGCGGCTTTCTGCCGCCCCCCCCTGACACGCGCGCCTCCTGCCTTTGGATGCAGGCGTGCGTGTCAGTTCACCGTCCACTCGGCCAGCACTGTTGCGGGTGGACCTGTGGCCCCAGGCCTTACTGTAGTTGTTTTCACCTGCTAGGCTCAGCCTGGCGCGCGGCTGTGGGTTCCGGCGGTTTCGCCTGTCCATAGGCCGCGTCACTCCCTGGATTCTTCAAACTTTCTACGGCCTTCAGCCGTGCTCCTGGAGCGAAGTGACTGTGAGGGGCACGTTTTGGGCATGCGACGGCCCCGTCCCTCGGGTGCTACATTACGTGCGAGTGGGTGGCGCTGGTCACTTTGATTGGTGCACGTCCCAAGCGACCAACGTGCTTCTAT
Source organism: Prorocentrum cordatum (assembly GCA_963575745.1). Taxonomy (NCBI): domain Eukaryota; class Dinophyceae; order Prorocentrales; family Prorocentraceae; genus Prorocentrum; species Prorocentrum cordatum. The sequence continues at coordinate 77,639 of CAUYUJ010019363.1, read as the reverse complement.
CGGTTGGCTTCGTGCACCTTGCTGCGCTCTGACCAGATCGCTGGTCCTTCGGCGCAGGCGCGTCTCTGTTGTGGAAGATTTTCCCTCGGATCCCGGCTTCTTCTCCCTGGATGCGTGTTCTGACGTCGCGACGGTTCGCTGGCGCCGTCAGAGTATCTTTCCCGCTGGACTGCGTCACCAGTGTCAGTCTGTTTCTACCCGCCAGACTCCCTGGATGACGTCCTGTTCGGAATCGTTCCCTTACCCTTGTTCTTTTCGTTCGCGGCGGGAACGCTCGCGCGCCATTTTGGCTGCGCTCGGATTTCCTCAGTGGCTGCACTCAGACTCCCTGGATGTGCCGTTGCATGTGCCTTCGGGGGCTGCCCTGCTGACTCCCTGGAACGAAGTGATTCTGAGGGGCGCGTTTTGGGTATACGACGGCCGTCCCTCGGGTGCTACCCTGCGCGCTTATGGGTGGCGCTGAGACATTTTGGATGTGCACTATCAGCTACGTGTTCCTACCGCGTGGCTTTGTGCACGATGCTGCGCCCTTTCCAGTCGCTGGGCCAAGGGCTCAGGCACATCTCAGTTGTGGAAGGTTCTCTCTGGCTACTCTGTTTCCACACCCTGGATGCGTGCTCTGACGTCGCGATGGTCCGCATCTGCCGTCAGGGTTTCCCCGCTGGACTGTGTCACCGGTCAGTCTGTGCTACCCGTCAGACTCCTTGGATTGACGTCTTCGGGACCGCTTCCTTTTTGTTCGCATCCGAACTGTTGGGGGCGCCTTACGCGCCATTTTGGCTGCGCTCTGCTTCCTCGGTGCCTGTGTTCAGACTCCCTGGATGCGCCGTTGCATGTTCCTTTTCAGGGGCTGCCCTGCAGACTCCCTGGATTTGCACGCCCTGCTGCCCCGCCGCCTGAGCCGCGCCGCGCGCGCTTGGGAATTTAGCCACGGCCGCGGCCCGACCGCGACTGCCCGCCGCTGGCGCTTCCGCCTGCGGCCGTTGAAAAATAAAGAAGAGAAAACAATATAAAAAAAACACCTTTTACGCCTCGGTTGCAACCCTGGTTTCAGTACCGGGTTCTCCAAGTGGTGTCGGTGTTCGCCTGTCGCCACTTCCGGTGTGCTGACTGCGGGCGCGTGATCCGTTCTTCTCAGGGCTTTTGGTGTGCGACTTCGTTGGCGCCACCCCATGCACCCGTTTGTGGTTCCCCGCGCCATTTTGGCCGCGCGGCAGTTTGGCTGCTTCTCGCACTCGTGCGTATGCTGCCGTTGGACTTTGCGGCTTCGGCCATCCTGGTACTTCGCAGCTTGCCAACGCTCACGCCCACACCGGGCACCAATTCGACTTCCGACAGTCGGTTCACTTGGCTGCGGCCACCCTGGTACTTTCGCAGTAGTCTGGGGGCTTGCGCCCTTGAATCTAATTATTCGTTTTCTGTCCCTGGTCACTGATCTTCCCGATTACCTGCAGCTACCGACGCGTTGCATACGTGCACCCTGGCAGTAGTGGTGTTCAGCTACAGCCAACCCCCTCCACCCGCCGGCTTGCCGCTGAGGTGTTGCGTGAGGCTCCGCGTTGCCGCTTTAGGTGAGGCTGCGCTCCGTCGCTTTAGGTTAATACGTCGTTGCGTGCCCCGCTTGGACTGGACCCGCCACTGGCGCGCTCGCCTGCGGCCGCTGACTTACAAGTAACCCCACCAGCCCATCCAGAAACGATGCCCAGAGGAATTGCCTCGATCAGGGAAGTGGGCAGCACACAGAGGAAGGGTCCCCCAGTGGAGGCCTCTTGGAGCGTCTTGGGTTCCTCGGAGAGCTTCTTGGGGCCTCTTGGGTTTTTTTTTTGAGCATCTTGGAAGCCTCTTGGGCGCCTGTTGGGGCCTCCTGGGCGCCTTTTGGGGCCCTCTTGAAACGCTCTTGGGAGCCTCGGGAGCGCTCTTAGGGCCATCTTGGGGGACATCGATCAAACAAGAAGCGAGCATTAATTAGCGCTGCCCCTCGGGAGCCCAAGCAATCGCCTCTTGTGGCGCTCTTGGGGCGCTCTTGGAGCGTTCCCGGGCGCTCTTGGGGCCGCCTTGGGGCTCTCTGGAGCCTTTTCTTGGAGCCCTCTTGGGCCATATTGGAGCCATCTTGAGGCCTCGGATGGCCATCGGAAGCGAAACGGCGAGAAAGCAAAATACATAGAGTTTCCTCTGGCGTTGGCCTCTTCGGGGCCTCCTGGGGGAGCTCTTTGGCCACTGGAAGCTGCCTTGGAGCGGTTTCGGGGCATCTTGGGGCATCGTTGGAGCCATTCTGAGACATCTTGGGATCTCTTGAGCCATCTTGGAGGTCATCTTGGGCTCTCCCAGGCGCTCTTGGAGTCATCTTAATCAATGCCCCCCCAAGAGGCCAACATGTGGTTAAAATCCTAGCAGAATCAATGATTTGGTATTCTCGCCGAGGCCTCTCGGCGCATCTTGGGTGCTTCTGGGGGGTCTCTTGGGGCCTCTTGGGGTCTCTTGGAAGCCTCGTGGGGACATCCTGGGGGCCTGTTGGGGTTTCCTGGCCACCTCTTGGGGCATTCTTGGGGCACTCTTGGGGGCCTTGGGGTCGGGCCATCTTGGGCAAGATCGATCACAGGAGGGGGGGACACTAATTAGGGCCCCCCCCCATCAGGATGCCAAAATGGGACCAAAACCAAAGTAAAACAAATGATTTTGGCTTCCTCGCCGAGGCCCTTTTGGACGCTCCGACACCTCGCGAACCCCCTCTGTCCAGGTCCATGGGGAGGGGGTAGGGGGAGGGGTAAACCCCTCCCCGAAGGGGAAGAAGGAGGGTTGGAAGAGGAAGCTCCTTAAACCACCGACGCCCAGAGGGCTGGTGGGATTTCGGTGGGGCTCCCCGCCCTGGGGTCCTCCTCCTCCTCCTCCTCCTCCTCCTCCTCCTCCTCCTCCTCCTCCTCCTTCTCCTCCGCTTGGCGTCGCTCAGCGTCCGCGAGGCCCGTCGGCCCTGTCTCCGCAGCGCTGGCGCCAGCCTGTGCTGTGGCCAGCCGCGCGGCCGCAAGCGCAGCAGCCGCCCGCCGGGGCCTGGCCTCGGTGGCGGCCATCACCACGTCCGCAGCGTGCCGCTGCAGCAGGCTGCGTGGGGCCTGCTGGAGCTCGCGGATGGCCGCTGAACGCCCCGCGTCGCCAGCGGGCGCCAGCCTTTCGGCGAAGGCCGCCGCTTCCTCGCCCAGCCGCCCGTGGTCCTCCACCATTAACGGCAGCGCGGGCAAAAACGGATAGCGGGCTCGCTTCCTCCTCTTTGCTGCAGCAGCTGCAGCCTCGTCCTTCCTCGCAGCCCCGAGCGCCAGGGCGTCTTCGGAAACCGGGCTGACGACCGTGAGGTCGACCAAGAGCGGTTCAGCGGCGACTGGCTCGCGAATCACCAGGCCCATGCGCGCCTGAGGGCTCTGCGGCGAGGCGTGCTTGAGCAGCGCCTCGCGGTGCACGGAGCAGCCCGGCGCCCCGCACCGCTCCGCGAGCACAGCGCACCCCGCGTCGTGTTGGCGGACGAGCCAGCCGCCGACCGTGCAGCCCCGCGCGTGCTTGCCCTTCGGGTCGAGTGGCGCGCCGCAGACCCTGGCGGTGCTGGCAGGGCCTTGTGCAGCCCGGCGGGTCGAGATTCAGGCGGACCTCCACTGCGATGTCCTGAAAAAAGGGTGTCAGCTCATCAGGAAGACCACAGTGGTCGCACTGTTCAGGATCAGATGCCTGCCATGCTTCCAATGGAAAGGATGAAACAGCCCCCGAGCAGAAAAGGGTAACCACTGCATGAAGAATGCAACGAGAGCAGGCGCAGGAAGGAGCTGATTCTCCTGCTCTGTGGATAGCTAGCGTCGATCCATCAGCAAGCAGCAACGACGGGGGAGGCCCCGAGGGGCACAAGGGCGAGCAGGGGGCCACGCAAAGTAGCGAGAGGCGATCGGCGCACGCCCCAGCTTCCGCAAGCGGGAGCAGGGCGCGCACCGTTCACCAACCCACCGCAAGGAATGGCCCCCCGAGGGGAGGAGGAGACGCTGGCGGCGGAGGAGGAGCGGGAAAGGCGAGAGGAGCGGAAGAGACGAACGACGGACGACGACTAACGACGAAGACGACAGCAGAAGGGATCGTCACTCGCGTAAACACGAAACAAACATCAAAATGCTCAGTAGCTGCCCGCGCATGGGCGGGTGGAAGACACGGCGAGAGGAGGGGCAGAAAAGGAGCGACGGCGGGACACGCTCTAAGCGTCGTCCTCCACCAGCTCTGCCAGCAAGCTCGGCGCGGCAACCACAGCTCCGCCAGCCGAGGGGAGCTCCGCGTGCCTCCTCAGGACTGCTCGCGCCGTCGCCCGGCGGATCGCCACGGACAGGCGCTGGAACAGGCGTGCCGCGCCCGCCCCCAGCTCCTCGCCTCGTCTCCGATCGCTGGCCCGGGCGAGCCGGCGCAGAGTCTCGGCGCCAGTCGGGCCCCATCCTCCAGAGGGCTCCGCCACGAGGGGGAGGATGAACACGATCCCCTGCTGCTGGCACTGCCGCTCTGTGTCGAGGTGGGTCCTCTTCACCAACTCGTACTCCTGCGCCGCGCGCCCCACCTCCTGGAACGCCAGGACACGGGCAACCTGCCTGTGCGGCGAAGACACCGCGAAGTCGAAGGCAGCAGGCGCCCCCTGGAACCAGGAGGGAATGTAGACATCTGCAGGCCGGCGCCCATTCACCTGGACGTCGCCTGGGCGGGGCGGTAGGAGGCCAGGTTGCTCGAGCGTCGGGTTGAAGCCCGCATTGGTGGCGAAGGTGCCGACCACGTTCCTCGCCCCGTTGTGCCGGTGGACGCGATCCCCGGCCCCCGCGCATAGTCCTGCGTGCCGGCCGTGGCGGTCGCAGACGTCCTCGCAGCAGGGGCAGAAGTGCTCAGTCTCGTACACGGGCATGAGGAGCCTGCGCTTGACCTCGCACGCGAATTCCTCGGGTTCGAAAAGGAGCCCCAGCTGCTCGCTGGGCTGCGCCACGAGGAAGTCTGACGCGCCAGGCAGCATCTCTGAATTGATGTCAGCGCGGTCAGCTGCCCCCAAGCCCGCCAGAAAGGTCTGGTGCCCGCGTTCGTCCACCGCGGCAGAGAGCTGCTTCTGCGTGGCCCTGTCGAGCGCCGCCGGGTCGAGGCCGTCCGCCGGCGCCAGCAGGGCGTTGCCAGGAGCGCCTGCCCCTCCAGCGTAGCCGCGCTGTCCGGCGCCCACGCGTAGGCCGGGTCAAGGTCGCAGCACAGGTGCCGCGTGGCTGCGAGGCTGGCCAAGTAAGCGCCGGGCGCGTGTAGTAGCCCGCGGTCTGCGCGGGGGGGCGGGCCCTGAAAACCAGCGTCCTGTTTGTTTCCACCCCAAAACGTATTCGCTTTGTGTCCGAGGGCAGTCGTTTGGGAATGTTCCGATTGGGGTCCTGTGCTGCACTAGGGGGATCGCCTAATCCCTCAGAGCACGCGTTGTCGCCTGTATAACCATTGGCATCATCGTTGCTAACCCGTCATCAACGTCGCCGTTGATTCCGGGGTCGCTGTCGCGATGCCATCGTAATCGCCACCATCAAAACTGCACTTCCGTAGCCGTTTGGGCTCAGATGTTTTCCTTCGAGCGCCGTTTGTCCGCTGTTCTCTTTCAGTCTGCGGCTGCTCCAGGCCATGGATGATTTGTTGCCGCCAGAAGCTTCGTCGCAGAAGTTCGTTCCATCCGGCGCAGACAAGCGACACCAAAAAAATGCTCTGCCGCGCTGTGTGTATATATACCAGAAAGACGGTAGATATATTGTTGGGGCATGCCTCCTTTGTTTCGTTCATAATGTCGAGCAGAGTGCAAATGTTGTCTGGACGTGCACCCGGGCTGTTAAATTGAAAGAGCCTTATCGCATTCCTGCTGGCGGTTGTTTGTATTGGGGTCTCGCATTCAAGCTGAAGTCCGAAGTGGAAAATCACGTGCGCGATTTGGATACCGCAGTGGGAGGACAGTTGTATACTCACTTCTTAGAGTTTCTGATGAAGCCATGGCACGCGTGCGCGTTTGACATAGAACAGCTCGATGATTTTTGGGGCGATCCTGCTGATTATGTTACCGTCCAGACTAAAGCGCAGTTGGCGGCGACCTTAGGGGTTCCGCCGTCGCCCGCTGAAGATTTCGTTGAACGGACTAGGCAGGCAGACGCGTTGGCAGCACAGGAAGATGAGGTGCACGGCGAGGGGGAGGGGGCCGGAGACACTCTGGATGCGCAGTCGCACGAGCCTGGGGACCCATCTGTTGTCCAACGGCACATGCAAGCAATGTCTTCGCCTCGATCATCGGGCACAGTCTCGCACACATTCACGCCGCAGGCAATATTATCAGCTCTCTTATTCACGAGGCATTTGAGGCCGGGTGCCAAGTTGGAAGACGCGCTTGCTGACAGTGCCCCTCTTTTTTTCGATGAGACAGCTGCGAACCAGATATCCACGTTCATCTCGAGGAAGGAATGCCCTCTGCCAAGCTTGGACGTACTGCGTTATGGGCGGCTTCGCCTCGACATGCTGTCCGTGATGTTCGAGCAAAAGGCTTTCTTGCGGTCTGACGTGATTTATTTTCTCATGGCTGATAAATCACCTCAGTTGGGCTTCAATTTTCTATGTACCATTGAAGACGAGTTCAGGATACCGGCGCCCCACCTTGTCAGCTTGATGCATTCTATTCGGGATCTGAAATTAGATGATGGTTTCGTTTCCAACCACCTCCAGATGTCGTCCGTCGGTCTGGGGAAAGCTGGCATGGTGAAGGTGTCGCTGAACATCATCAACCTGTTGCTGATGAGGTCTGGAAGCGACAGTCGGTTCCATGAGCGGCGCAAGATGTACCGCGGCTTCGTAAGCGACCAGGGCTCGTGTGAAAGGGGCGTGCCTGACGTCGCCCTGGACGTCGTGGCTCGCTATCGGGGTTCCTTTGAGGCGGCCTCTGCAGATAGTTTTCTATTTCCTAATTTGCTTGGTAGCCCTGGAGCTCTGCACATCTGCTACGACGCCCTGGAACTCGCGTGCAAGAAGAACAGCTTGCACGGCGAGTTCATTGAGCAACTGAAGGCGCTGCTGGATTTTACCACGAACCAGGAGCTCGTGAGGAAGTTCCAGGCCACGTGCTTCGAAGGCGCGCGTGAGGAGCGAGAGAGATTCAAGAGGCATTCAGCTTGTCACGTTGATTGGAAGTGGGAGTTCCTCTCGCGAGCCCTCGATACAATGATGCCACAGTTCCCCACAATCAGGGCTCGGTTCGACGCCGAGAAAATGCTGAGTTCGGATAGCAACCGCAAGCTCACTAACGCCACGGTGAAACGCGTCGCGGATATCATCAATTCCGACTTTGAGGTTTCTGCAGAAATGTACCGGGTACTGGGCAAGACGATCGAGAAGACCACTGGGTCCTTGGAAGCTTGCGACTGCCATCTCGATATGCACGTGCCAGGGCGGACGCGCAAGCGCCGCCACAGCATGATGCGGCAGCAAGGCCGGGAGCGTTGCTGCTGGCGAGGTCGACGCCTCGCCTGGTTCATCGCCGCTGGCCGCGAGGAGCTCTGCAGCAATGTCATGACATGTTCTAGCGATGCGTTGCAATTCTTCATTTCAAGATTGCCAAATGAAAGTCGGCACAAAGTGGTGGCAGCTTTGGCGCAGTTGCGTTTGGACTTGGTTGAAATATTGCAAGCAAAGTTTGATTATCTCAATCGCATACCTCATCTTGCTATTGGGGCCTTCTACTCGGAGCAGGGCGGCGCAGCCGGCCAGGCCAGGCAGATTCTCAAGCAATGCGTCGACGAGTACGACCATGCCATCGCGAATGGCAGGGGGCTTTTCCTACACCGAGTCTCCCGCCGTCTCCTTGCGCCCTCAGGCGGGGTCCGCCCCGAGATCGACAGATTTCTCGCGTCTGAGGGCGAGAGCTTGCACAGGTTTCCACAGCTATACGTTGCTCTTTTGGAGTACGCGCTGATCCCAATGATCGAGCGCAAGATTGAGGAGGTACATGCAAGGATCAACCGCATTGGCCGCTCGTGTTTCGGGGTCGGGCTTCCGTACGTATGCTCTCTGGTTCGGTCGGATGCTATCTTGCGCAGGCTCCGCGATGATTCGACATTCAAGGCGTTCGTTGTTCAACATTGGAGGTCGCGCAGCCTGATTGATAACCTACTCCAGTTGCGTTTCAGAAAATCTGATCTCACTGGGAAAGGTGTGAGGGATAAAATTAAGATGGTTTACCAGTGCAGCATCGATGAGGAGTTCATTGACACTGCAGGCGCACGAGCGGCACAGGCTACATTTGCTTTGGTATCTGGCGTTCAAGCGAAAGTTACATTGACGGATGAGGAGGCTGAGTGTTCAACATTTCTTAAAAGCATAATGGATGTTGGCGCGTACCTATCAATACCCAGAGATATATTTAATGCGTGCGCTGTCGAGGATGTCGTGGAGCCGTCGGCTGCCGATGCGAGGCAATTGGTTTCGAGTGCCGTTACTGCCGTCCTGACGGCGCCCCATGACGTGAATTTCGATTTGAGAACCATGCGCATGGTCAAGGTGGTTAATACTTATCCAGAGAGCAGGTATACGACTCCCCTGCGTCACATCAGTGAGAAACGAACGTGCGTCACAGTGCAGAAGCTCAGCACGAAAATACATCGTCCTCGTATTCTTATGTGCGGTGCTGCGCCCGACCGTCTGGCCAAGCTGGACTTGAGGGGCGGCTTCAGTCGATTGGGGTACTTTATGCAGATGGTTCACAAATGGCGGTTCCACGCTTCGGGTTCTCAAGCAAGGCGTCAGAATTGACCACGCGTTGCCGACGTTTGACGCCGACCGTGATCTGCCCGGAATGTTCCCTCCAGTTGTCGGCGGGTCAGAGACAGTCGCCGTTCGCCCTCCCCCGAACGCCGGCGGCGGCCACGAGTTATCCTGCGTGACCAGCACTTCCGATATGAGCATGGCCGTCAATGCGCTAGCGCACAAGGGTGCTTATACTGACAGTAACGTTAAACTTAATTGGAGGGGTGATTTGTCTCAGTATCATTGGTACGTATTTGAAGCACTGTCCAGGATTGGCGCCGTCTCGATTGAGCAGGACGTTTCCTCCTCCTCCTCCCCGTCCTCCACCTGCACCTTCTTCCCCCACAGCCCGGTATGACGTCTTCTCCTGAGAGTTATCCCCTCCTTCACCCTCAAACTGAGGTAGCGGAAAAACTTTAAAAGCTTCTGCCCAGGACGCATCCTTGTCTGGCCAGCTCATATCATTGAGGAGGGAGTTTATCAAATGGGAAACAATACACATACTAATGGACCCTGTTCCGCTTACGAGATGTTCGTCGTCTCTCGGCTTATTGAAAAAGTCCAAGGCTGAGATCATTTGCGCGCTTCGTGCTGACGGGTGGCAGCCTGCCGTGGAGAAAAGGCGATCTGAGCTGGCCCCTTTCGTGCGAAACGGAGTGCGGCGTTTCTTCGAATCCTTGAAGGTTCAACAGAGTTACTTGGCGGCTCTCTCGGCGTCAGACCTCATATTTGCGAAGGACAGTGCCAGCGACTGCTTTTCATCTCGGCCCCAAAGATAGCTCTAACTTGAGGGGTCCAGTTTGTGACATCTTCCCCCCATATTCCTTCCCCTCTTCCCCTCCATCATCCCCCATATTCCTCTCCATCTTCCCTTCCCCTCCTTCTCCATCTTCCTCTCATCAAAGCTGGCGCAAAAGAGAAAACGCATAGGGTGGCATCCAGAGGTTGCATCTTTTCGGAAATCCTCACCAGCCTGTCCAAAAACAGTAGCAAGGCGAGTTGCCCTGGCCACCTGGAGGGGCGATGAGGTTGGAGGGATGAGCGGGGAGGGAGGGGCCATTTACAATCGCAGTCGTATAAGAGAGTGGTATATGATACGGGGGTCGTGAAGTGGAACATGGGGGTGGTGAGGGTGGGCGCTGGAATCAACCGCGCATCCAAGTCTGAAGCGCACGTCTGCATGCGAATTCCGGTGGTCCCTCACATATTTCCGATGCGCCCCGTGCTTCAAGATAGCATTTTGGGCGTACCGGCCTATCCTCGATCTTTCGCTGCGCCAGCTTATCTTTGACACGGATGAGGAATCGAATTTGTCTCAAGTGCAACCGCCTCCTGATAACATTTTGGATTTACCGGCCTATCTTCGATTTTTGTTTGTGCCGGCCTCTCGGGGCCAGGGGTGGGGTAGTAAATCCGTTTCTAGCGCAACCGCCTTCTGATAGCATTTTGTATTTACCGGCCAATCCTCGATTTTGTTTGGGCTGTGCCGGCTCTTCTGGGCCGGGCCATGGGTGAGGAATAAATCTCGTCTCAAATGCAACCGTTTCTGGGTCGTCAAACGTTGCTTCACTTTACAAGAGCAGCCTCTTAGGTACAGGGGGGGTCACGCCCGCCCGAGCGTGAAGCACGCGCCTGCTCAGGACTGCTCGTGGCCTCTTTAATGTGTAAGGGCCCGCACTGCAGCGGTTCCCCGTGGGCCGCGCTCGATGGCATGGAAAACAAATCACTCAAAATGGTCCCTCATAGCTCCCCGGGGCACGCAAAGCAAATCACTCAAAATGGCCCCTCGGGGTCGCCCGGGGCATTCATATGGTTTTGTCGGGCACAGTTGTGATCCTCCCCCCATGCATGGGGAAAGGGGAGGGGGAGTGGGGGGGAGAGAGAGCGAGAGAGAGAGAGAGATTAGGGGGATCGTATTGTCAGTGGTGGACAGTGGTGGGATTTTAGAGGCCCCGCGTCTCAAGTAGCGGTCCTGTGAGTGGGTGGGTGGCCAGAGAGATGCCGTCGCTGGCACCGTGAAGGGAGTACCTCGTATCAGGCACGATGGGTCCAACAGCTACTATAGATGTCTCCTTTCGTGCAGCGGACTTAGGTTACGAGCTCTTCTCGATAAGGACGCTGAGTGCGCAGTTGGCGAGTCAGAGTGGAAATCCTTGCTCGACGATGAGGGTCCGCGGCCTCATAGCGATGAGCCGGGGCCCGATGGAGGAGATCCTGGGCCCCTTCACGCGCCTGATCTTGGCGTTCTCGGGGATGGCGCCATTTTAGAGAGGCCCTCTGCAGAGCAACCTCTAGGGCCCCGCCTTTACGATTTTAAAAGGTGCTTGGCCATTTGCGAGGAGTGCGGGGACGCACCCTTGAAAGTGTACTTCGGCCACACCGGCATGAACAGAAAGGTTGGGCGGGGTGCCGACGCGCTGGCCACGTGAATTGCGTGCGCTGGCGGGAGGCTGACGCTTTCGGCACCAGAGAGAAGTATGCCGCTTACATGGTTGCGTGGACGACAATTCCAGATTGCGGGAAGGACCGCGATGAGCATATGATGAAAGAGCCGACTGATGAGGCAGTGGCAAAAGTGTTGCGCACTCTCACGCTTAGAGATTTCTGACAGAGCAAAAATGCACCAGTGATCCTCGTCGTCGTTGAGCGGTGGCCCGCATCTTCCGGCGTCGGCGACGCAGTTGTATCAGAGATTCTCGGGTCAATTGGTAGTCCGGCATCCCTTTCGGATGCGCGTTCGACACCGTGTCAGCGGAAAAGCATCTATCATATAGATACATGATTGGTTTTCTAAATGTTTTGGTCGATTTTGCATCAACTCATGTTTTTGGAGCTTTCGATTTGGGAGGGTCGCCCTTGGTTGCTCCAGGTTCCGTGACGATTATCGATGTAGTTTCCCATTGCAATCACTGGTGGCACGTTGGGTACGCTGATGGTGTATTTCAGGATCGGAGCATTTTGAAAATCAATGCTACCTGGGGGAATGGGGCAATTCGACGTATCGTTGAGCCCGAATTTGAAGCAGGATGGCGAACAACTGCGAATAGAGATACGTACGTGCTACACATGCATGCGCAGAGATCCATTCGGTAGAGCAACAGGGCACGACATCCCGAGAACACGCACAGAGCTCGACTTATTCGAAACTCTACAAGCCCTCCCCGTTCTCCTCCTGGTCATCATCATCATTTCCCCCTCCTGCTCCTTATCCTCCTCCTCCTCCGTCTCCTTCACATCGTCGCCCTGTTCCTTCTCTTCCTCCTCCTCGTCCTCCTTCACGTCGTAGTTCGTGGTTTGACTGCTGCTCTCTATCCAATTCGGGCGTGATCTGTGGAGCCAGCAACATGGAAGGTCATTGTGTTATCGACTCCAATGAATATATCATTGCACATGTTAGGTCTGAGCCTCGGAGGACACTTATCGGAGCCATTATGTGCCCTCAGGCGAGGGGGGGGGGTGTCTTGGGTCTGCCATGCCATCCACGGTTGCTCTGACAGGGCACGTCAGGCCAAAATCCCCGGCGGTGTTTTCGAGGCCGCGTCAGGCCAAAATCCCCGGCGGGTTTTTCTAGGCCACGTCAGGCGGGCCGCGTAATCTGGGTTAAAACTGAGGCGAAGCGGAAGTGTGACGAGATGTCGCCGGGACCCCCCCGGCGACAAATGGTCACCAGCAGCGCTGGGGCCCCTTAGGCGACAAATGGTCACCAGCAGTGCTGGGACCCCTTGGGCGACGAATGGTCACCAGCATGCCCGGCATGTGTCTTCAGCTAGGTGTAGCAAGAGAGGTTTCGTGACAATTTCGTGCCCAGCATGTGTCTGCAACTCGGTGAAGCAAGATAGGATTCGTGAGAATGTCGTGCTCGGCATGAGTCTGCAGTTAGGTGTAGAAGGAGAGGTTCCGTGACAATGTCGCGACCGGCATACGTCTGGATCTAGGTGAAGCAACAGAGGTTTCGTGACAATTTCGTGCCCTGCTTGAGTCTGCAGCTAGGTGGGGCAACAGAGGATTCGTGACAATGTCGTGCCCAGGGTGAGTCTGCAGCCAGGTGTAGCAAGAGAAGTGTCGTGACAAATTTCGTTTCGTAGCGCTCGGTCGCCAGAGCGTCTTCTTGTATATGTTAGCTTCCAACTGAATTGTGGAATAAGTCATCCACTATGATGGGGAGGAGGAGGAGCAGGAGGCGGAGGAGGTGGAGGTTCCACAGCCGTTTGGGATCTGGCTGAAGTTTTCGCGAGCAGAGTCTTGCCAATTTTCCGGAGTCGCTGGGCTGCCGCGCCCTGTCAATGGACCTGCATGCGATGTCCGTGAGTCCGCCTGGCGCCGGTGGCGCTAGCTCTCCCGCCGCGTTCCCCCCCAGGAGTGCCGACTCCAACTGTAGCAGCCCTAGCATGATGGAGGGCATGCTTGGCGCCGCCCCTTCTGTGGTCGGCCCCCCAGGGAACGCGAGCGACATCCTTGCTATGCCATGCGCCCGTCAGGGTGCGAGTGCGAGGAGCGTCGTTGCAACCTTCCTCTGCTCCCAGTGCGGCAAGACGTTGCCCATCTCGATGGGCTTTGCCAAGGGTGCGCAGATGTGGTGCTTCAAGGACAACGCCTCCTACAACGCTCTGCAGGTGCGCTGGACGAAGGTCGCCGCATTGAAACAGTGGTGGAAGAGCTTATCCCCCGAGCAGAAGAGAGCTTGGTTCAACAAGTGGCAGGTCATGTCTGGGAAACGCAACTTCGACGAGATCCTCTACAGCGAATCGCAGACCACTGGGGCCGACGACATGCTCGACGTCATCGACAGGTGGCTGCCTTGGAGCGCTTATCTTCGAGAGGGGCTCATGCGCCCAGGCGCCACCGAGATGCAGTTGCAGTTGGAGTTCCAGGAGGCAGTCAACAACCGGCGCCACCAGTGCAAGTTCGTACTAGGAGAGTGGTGCGTTCCAGTGTTCGCTGGCCTGGAGCGTCGCCAGCGTGCCCGCACGTCGGTGGAAGCGACCACCAGTCGCCAGGCAACAGGGATAGACGACGTGCATCGCCTGCAGCAGTTGCAGGCCAGCGGGCAGCAGGCAATCGAACGCTTCCAGTCGCAGGCCACGGATACGCTGACTCTGAGTGCCCCGGTCTCTGCGCCGACGGCCCCAGGGGACTCAAATGTATACCGAGCCACCCTTGAAAGGCAACGGACAGAGGAACGTTCAGCAACGCATCAAACTCAACATCGTTAAACTGATTTTCGGGGGCGACTTCCGAGGCGCGCTGATGCGAGCAGGTTTTGGGGTTACTGGGTCATTACTGGGTTGTTCCTGGGCTGTTCCTGGGCGGAGCTGGCCGAATTGATGCCAGCTTCGAAAAACGATCCCTTTGCATAGAATATTCCGGCGAATCTGATTCCCGCGATGCGATGTCACGGAGGCTTCGCGTGTGCCCCCAGGTGCAGGCTCGCCCTGAAGACCAGCCAGTGCTTCCCAGTGTCCGCAACACGATGTTCGAGGATATCTCCCGCGAGGACTGCTCGGGGCGCAGATCGGTTTCGATTCCTTAGCCCTTCGAGGCTCTTGCGTCGCATTGACCGACAACATGCGCGGGGCTCGACCTATCCTAAAATATTTTAGAATAGGTCGCTCACTTTGGAATCTGGGGGGATGGCCGGGGGGCAGCGATAGGGCGCGCGGGCATGCGGGGCCGAGAGTTTCGAGGGAAACAGCTTTGAAACCAGATCAATCGCCTGGCATCGAGGCGGGCAACATCAGCCGGGACGTCGCCACGCGCAGGGCGATGGAGGCTGCGGAGGTCCGGATGGGGGGAATGCTGAGATCCCCAATTCTCGGTGGTGCCTTTGGGCCCGCGCTTGAGGGCTTCCTTCTGCTCCCAAGCACGGCCGGGGCAGCCTCCATGCCTGTGGATCTTGGTGCATCTCCGATCCGTCCAAGGCCCTCGAGGCCAGCGGCGTCGCGAGGGCAGGCGCCGGGAAGGGCAGCGAGGGCAAGGGCGGCGGACGGGCGGCGCCTCTTGGCTTAGAGAAGACGAAGCTGGAGAATGCCGTCCGCATGACGAGAGCCAAGCTTTCAGAGGTCGTCAAAACCGTGAGTGACCAAGCAGATGAGGTCATCGGCAGGGTCGACAAGCTGTTCCCTGCTGACGGGAGTGGCAATCGGGACGGCTCCGTCGGCGAGACCGTCCAGGACGTCCGCGCCGCCAAGGAGACAGCGCTAGCCCTCTTCAATGAGGGTGGCGAGTGCAAGAGGATTGTCGACGAGTTCGCCGGCTCTGCCGAGGGAGTGCATAGCGTGCTGGAGATCAGGCGCAGGGGGCAACCTCCCCCCCGAAAAGAGCTTCGCCATCGTTGTAACACGTGAATCCCGCACCCTTTCCTAGCGGGGTCGATGTATGAGCGTTCTTGTTTCGATTTTGATGTTTTTTTGAATTGCATTGTCGGGCGTGGAACACCATGCCAGGAATTGTCCAGGAACGAACCAGTAGCAGCCAGTAGCGGCAAAGAGTTGCAGTCAATGCGCACGCATTGGCTGCGAAGGCGAAGTGCGTCGGGGCGGGCTGGGGCCCCCTGTGCCCGGCCTCTCGAAGGGCCGTGCTGGCCCGGGCGGCGGCCGTGCACAAGGCGATCAAGACTGAGAATGGCGTGAAGGCCTTTTTCGCGCTGGTCGGCAGGACGAAGAAGTGGCTCGCCGTCCAGGAGAGGGAGAAGGGCAGGCAGGCGCGGGCTGCGGGTGAGGCGTCGGAAGTGTCCTCAGAGCCGAAGGCACCGCTGACGGGGATCCTCGAGAACTTCGCGAACATGTTCCCAGACGCATGCTCCAACAGCATCTACGAGGCCAAGGCCGGGGTGAAGATGGCGAGCGTGGCGGTCGCCAGCGGGAAGGACCCCCACGAGGCTCTCAGGACGAACGCCATGATCAAGCGACACATTAAAGACTGCGAGTCGCACATGAAGCAGACAGGCCAAAAGTGGGCCGCTAAGACGATGGAGGACACTGGGGCCCCTGGCAAGCGCGTCAGAAAGATCATGAAAGAGGGTTGGGACAGCATGCTGCTGACCACCATGGTCCTCCCTCAGCTCGACTGGGCCAAAAAACTATACGCACCGCAGACGCTGAAATACAAGGCTGGCTTCTCCAACGTCCTCTCGACATTCAATTGCTGCTCCGAGGTTTCCGCCGTGCTGTCCGGCAGGATGGTGGTCGTGAGCATGCCCATCAGCGGCATCCCTGGCTCGACGCTGAAGGATAAGCGGCACCTCTTGCACATGAGCCCGTTCGATTCTTTGAAGCAGGTATACGAATCCACGGGTGGATGCTGCAAGGTCGCGTCCAAAGATGACACGCTCTTGATCCCGTCTGGCCACTTAGTCCTCAAGGCGGCGCTGGAGGAGTCCGTGGCTTACAGTTGGGCCGTCGCGGGCGACGAGGCCGACCACCAGCGCGTCAAGAGTGCACTCGAGGCCTTGATGGTCAGCTATCCTGATATGCGCGCGCCGGCCCATGGGCTTTCCCAGTTTCTCGAGTTTCTCTCGGACCAGGCTTAGGCCAACAATTCATAATAAGATCCATGGGGATCTGATCGGGGGGCTGCGCTCGAGCAGCTGGCGGGCGTACCGGGCGCCGCGCGAGTGCGGCACGTTGCAGTGGCGAGATTCGGCGGGGTGGCTGGTCACAGTGAAAAGTTATTATTGTTTATCTTGCTCTCCTCCTGCCGCCTGCTGCGATGCTTACTTGTCCTTCCTCTAGTCCTCATCCTCTTTCTCCTCCCGCGCCTCTTGAGATGTTGAGTCCATCAGTTTTGTTTGGATCGTCGTCCTTCTCTGTCTCCCTCTCTTTTATCCTCCTCCCTCCTCGGGGTGCTCGTCGTCGTCGTCGTCGTCGCCCACCCGCCCCGCGACCGCCCTTCGCGGCCGCTGGCGGGCGACGGTGGCGGCGCAGTGGCGCCGCGGGACGGGCGTGCACCGCCGTTGCACCGTTCCCACCCCTCCTCCGTCAGCACCTCTCCTCCCTTTCTCCGCTTCCTCTCCCCCTCGCCTCCCCTCCCTGCCCCATACTTTCTCCACCCCCCTTCCTTCCGCTCCTCCCTCCTCGCGCTGCCTTCCCTCCCCCTCCGCTCCCCCTTCCCACCCCCGCCCAGCCATCCTGGCCCATGCCTCACCGTCCGTTCTTCCTCATCCTCCTCACCTCTTCCATACTCGTGCGTCCAACTTCATTCCCATCACCTTCTCTTCTGCTCCATCCTCGTCCTTCCCCCCCCTGCCTGCCCCTCGTCCCCCCTTCTTCTCCTCCACCACCTCCCGCTTGCCTTCCCCCTCCTCCTCCTCGTCCTCGTTCCTCCTCCGTTGCCATTTTGGCCCGAAGCCTCAACTTGGCAAGGTGCGCGTGTCGGTCGATATTTGTTTCGAAATGCCACGTTGGTGGATCGTCGACTTCACCTTTGCGCGCGCATTCGTCTCCCCCGCGAGGGGCTTGACACAGTGGTAAAACGCGTCGCCATGGCGCAGGGCGACCCCCAGAGCAATTGCATTCAAGTTTACACGACTATAACTCGCTATGCGCATTGACCCTCACCCCTGAGAGGGGCGGGGGAGGCGCGAGGAGGAATCTGGATGAGTTTACGAGGCGGTTTCTTATACAGGCCACCCCGTGACACAGCGGTGATGGTTACCTGCGCGAGAGTATGTAGCCAACGTGTCGACCACCAACCTCTGTAGAGATCAGCGCCAACGAAAACGGATCATCTTCCCCCAATTGGCGGGCCAGACCAGACCGGATGTTCCATCTGGCGCCGCGCTGCCGTATCCCATGCCACGTTGCTCCGCTATCCTTCCGCTCTTGGGGTGCCCCGTTGCGCGAGTAGTTCGGCGGCAGTGGTGCGTTGTGGTTGCGGAACCGGACGGATCTGATTTCTCGCATCGTAACCGCTTGATCCAGCTCGCCTCGCGCTGCCCAGCGCGAGCCGCGAAACATCGGTTCACGTCGTGGCGGCGCACATTCCGCGGTCTTGGCTGGCGTGAACGCGCAGGCTGCTACGGGGCAGCTTGGGGCGGTTGGACCATGTTTCGTGTCTTCGCGGCACGCTGATCAGTTCTCGCAGCGTTTCGCGACATGCGTTGCAGAGAGCATCCCATGCGGTGTTCCGCGGCGCGCGTTGGGAGCAACTTGCCCCTCGTGGCCAGCGGGCGCTGGGCCCACCCCCCCGTGCAGACCGCGGGCTACTAGGCGCGTGTGCTGACAGCTCCCGCAGACCGAGCCCCGCGTGGGCGAGCCCTCTGGCTGCCTGGTGCCACTGCGCGCCCGTCAGGTCCGCCGCCAGCAGGTTCGACAGCGCGCGCCGCTGGCCGTCGTCGAAGCAGTGCAACGCTTCCGAGAGCAGAGCAGACGGCGCCGTGCGGGCGTTGTACACGAGTTTCGCGTAGCTCGCGCAGTAGCGCAGGAGCGCGAGGCCCACCTGGGGGTGCAGGTTGGCGAGCGCCTCCAGGGCGGGCTTCGTCTTGTCGGCGCGGCGCTGGGTGAACGCCTCGCAGTAGTCCTTCGGCCCAATAGGCGCTCCCAAGAGCTTGAAGCCGCCTCTGATGACAACGCGGTCGACCCCCGTCTCTGCGTCCGCCAGGAGAGGCGCAGGGAAGAGGTCTGCCAGGCCGCCCGGCCTGCGTCCGCAGGGGACTACGAGCTCGCACTTGCCGAGGTGGAGCAGGAGGCCCAAGTCAGGGCAGCGGCGCTGCAGAGTCGCTAGTGCTCGCGCCACAGCCTCCTTCGAGCCCGCCAGGAAGCCGTCGTCCAGGTAGAAGGCGCATAGGTCCAGGTCTGCAGCGCCCGCAAGCTCCTCCAACACCGCGTGTACGGCGAGGGCGAAGATCAAGGGCCCTAGCGGGTCCCCCTGTTCTACGCCTGCCTGCGAAGACATCACATGGCTGCCAAAACACAGATTGGAGGGCTCCGCGTAAGCCCAGCGCGCCCAGCCCTCCAGTTCTGGGAAGCGGGCACGGACAGCGCGCAACGCGGGGTCACGGTTCAGCGAGTGGAAAGCGTTTGCAAAGTTGAGCTTGAGCAGCACCTTGTCGTCCTCGTCTGCATTTCGCTCGCACCACTGGCGCACGGCGTGAACCGTGGCTTCAGCCCCCAGGGGGCTGCAGCAGCCTGTCTGCAGCGGCCAGAGCATCTGGCGCGCGCGACCCTTGACGTGGTCGCAGATCACCTTGCTGGTCAAGCGGCGCAGGACCTCGCCGACTGCGATCGGACGAAGTCCCCCGTCGTCCTTTTCCAACGCCACCAGCTTCGCACCTGCCAGGTGCGGCGCCAGCTCCCGCGGGGCCTCTCCGTTGGCGAGGGTCTGGCACGCCGCGGCGAGCAGCTCCGTGACCGTCGCCCGGGTGGCTGGGGTCATGGCGTCAAGCAGGTGCTGTGCTCGGAGGCCGGAGGGGCCAGGGGCCGTCCCTTTCGGGAAGGCTCGCAGCGCCCGCAGCGTCGAGTTCGGCGTGAGCTCGGGCGCGGCCAGGAGTTGGTCCAAGTGCCCCAGCGGGAGGGCAGCCGCAGGAGGGCGCAAGCGCTCCAGCGCACGAGCTGTCTCCTGCGTGGGCTCGGCGAGGCCCCCAGAGGTCAGAGCAGCGCAGCCCTTGCCCCAGAAGCCCTCCGCAGCGCAAGCGGTCGCGCGAGCTGCCCTCTGCTCAGTCGTCGGCGCCTCCTGCCGCCGGCGCCGCTGCCCTGCGTTGCGCGCGCGCGCCTCCTGCCAGAGCGTCAGGCGCTCCCCAGCGTCCCAGCGCGCGAGGCGGTCGATTGTGAAGGCGGCCAGCGCAGGTTTGTCCTCGCGGCCGGCACGGGGCGGCAAGCAGAGCACGGCCTTTGCCACCAGCTGGAGGTCCGTCCAGGCTGCCACCGAGTTCTGCGTCGCAGCGTTCGCGAGGCAACGGGCGAACGTGCGGGGCCGAGCCGCCCGGGCACGCTTGGGCACGTACTTCAACGTGGCGATTTCCACCATGTGGATGTCGGCCAGGGAAGGGCGCGCCCCCGCGCCTTGAGCTCCTGGTGGGCCGCCTTCGGCTGGCGGGGGCGCTGTGTAGCTGGTCGGAGAGCGGCTCGGTCAGCCGGGCGGCAAGAGGGGTGCACGCCCCGGTTGGCGCCCACGCACAGGCCACACACACGGCAACGAGTGCGGCCATGCCGTCGCAACCATTCCGAACTCACTTCTCCCGCGAGCTGTCCTGCAAGGTGGGCGTCCAAGTGCCGGCTGAGGCTTTGGAAGCTGGCCCAGCCCGGGCGCCTGGCCGAGTCCGAGCAAGGGCACCCTGCGACAGGGCAGCGCCACCGAGCCGGGGGAGGATCAACAGCCGGAGGCATCGCGTCATCAAAGTTCAGCCGACGCACTCCCTGCTCCAAGTCCGCAGCTCCGTCGTCCGCGGGGCGGTCCTGGCGGCGTGGAGGGGCAGAACCGGGTCGTCTGGCGACTCGCCTTCTATTCTAGCGCCCGCTTTGTCTCCCAATGGCGGCGACGACAGTCCTCGCTCGCCACTGCGGCTGCGGCCCCTCCTGGGCCTCTCCCCCCCCAGAGGGGTGCCTGGTGCAGGAGGTCCCTCCCCAGGGAACTCCAAAGTTGAGTCGAAGTCCATCGCGCTCCATGTAGTGGCCAACGCGGGCGAGGCCATCGCAGCAGCGGCAGCCGCCGGAGTCGACGCCCACATCCAGGCGACCGCGCCGACGGCAGCACCCGCCAGCGCCGAGACCGAGAGAGAACAGACGAGTAAGGCGAAAGCGCCCCCATACTTCATGCCAAACTTGCTCACGACCTCGCGCAACCGGGGAACTCTGGAATGGCAGCTTACCCGAAATATCACCATCGCCCAAAACATGTCGGCATAGAGGGCGACAATCACCGCGAATACCCAGAATACGCACCCTGCGAAGCGCAACAACATGAGGAGCCCCAGGAAGTTGCAGGGCGACGTGTTCTCGACCCCCTCTGAAGCTCGATCACATCCCTCCTCCTCCAAAGCGCCTAACGTCTCGATCACTAAGTAAAGGATGATCGCGAGCACCTCCGAACGGCCTCGAACATGCCAAAATATTCGCAATGCTTCTGGCGGGATCGGCGCCGGGGGAAATACCTCCAGGATGGCCGAAGACGTGCGGGCCCAGCGCCAGGGAGACCCCTCGCAGTTCTTTGTCTACTGTCGTGCCTGATGTCATGCACTCCACTCTCGGCTCTGAAGAAAGCTGCAATGTCCTACAACCTCCTTCCCTGACCTCCCCAATTAGGCACGAATCCTCGTAGGCCACCACAGGGAGCAGCAGCGCCACGCGCGTGAAGAAGCAAGCGAGGCGTGACATTACGCCGCAACCTGCACGAGATACATTAGCTGCCCTGCTGGCCCATGCCGAGCTCTCTGAAGGGTGGAATGAAACAGATGGCAATAAAGTGGGAGAGGCAGGAGCAGGAGACGGCTTGAGCAGGAGACGGCTTGAGCCAGGTGTGCGTTGCTGAGGCGGTGCTGAGGCGGTGGCGCTGTTGCGTGGGGGCCTGCAGCCAGCCGCTCGCCCCGGGCCCTCCTGTCTAGCGCAAGGCGGCCGCCGCGGGCGGGCCTTCGCCTGCCGCGAGGTCGGCGACCCGGCGAGCCAGCGCCTTCCGCAGCGCGGCCGTGGCCACAGGGGGGCAACGCCGCCCCTAAGCGCGGCCAGGGCGCTGGCGCCCTTCAGTCCCAGCCGGCGCAGGCAGTGCGGCTGGCTGTTGTGCCAGGAAGCGAAGCGGGCGGCCAGCGCGGTCAGCTCCACGCCCTGGAACCTGGCGCCGCCGTTCTTCCCGGCGAGGAAGAGCTGCTCGCCCGCCGCGTCGCTCAGCTGTAGTCCGAGAGCGCGCTGCGCCTCCGCCGCCAGCGCTGCGCCCAAGGCCTGGGCCTCAGTCTCTGGTGCGCCGCAGGCGCGGGCCACGGGCGCGCAGTCGGAACCCGTCTAGAGTCGGAGCAGCGCCGCGGCGGGCCGCCGGTCCAGGCCGGCCGCCAGCTGGCGCTGTTGCCTGAAGAAGCGTGCACGTCTCCTTGCCAGCGCGGCCGCCTTCGGCGGTCCGTCGGCCAGGGCGCCCCCCGCGGCCGGGGCGGCAGCAGGGGCCGCAGGCGCCAGCGGGAAGGCCCCGTGCCTCAGGACCAGCGCCCGCGGCTCCATTTCCCGCCGGCCCGTCAGCGCAGCCACGAGCGCCTCGCGCCCGGGACTGCGGCCGCCCGAACGCCTCTTCCGTCGGCGGCGCGGCTGCTGCGGCGCAGACGACGTCGAGGTCGCCCTGGCAATGAGTTGCAGCTCCTCCCAGGATCCATGCCCAGAAGGACAGCGGCGTGAACGCGCGCTCGAAGAAGGCGGCGAGAGAGAAGAAGGTACATCAGGAAAAGAAGCACAAGAAGTACAACGAGGACCAGACGCCCAAGGACCCCAGTCTCCCCCCCACCAGTTGGGGCAGAGCTGGCCCGGACGTGCTGGGCCGAGGCGGGTCGACTGGTTCGAGCTCGTGGGCAGCGAGAGCAACGCGTCCGAGCAGGGGCCCCACGGCGAGGCGCTCATGGACTGGCACATTGTACCAGTCCATCAGCGCTGCCGCCGTGGACCTCGAGGCGGACGGGGACGGCGAGGAGGGCGCGTCCGCAATTCCTCCTCCGCCCCCTCCTTCTCCCTCTCCTCCTACCGCAGCCATTTTGGCTTAAGATGATTTTCCCGCGGGGGGGGGGGGGGGGAGGGGGCGGGCGCGTCTGCCCTGGGGCCGCGCCCGCCTGTCTTCTGGCATTGGCGGTCGAGCTGCGCGCTGCCGCCCAAGAGCCTCCCTCTGTCTCGCGCTCATTGTTGCGAGTTCCTGCTGGAGCACCCGCGCCGCGCCCCAAGACGGAGAAAGGGTGCCGCCCGGTGCTGCGCGCGACAGCGGGGGCCCCCCGCTGCCCCCAGCCCAGGCGCGCCGCAGTCGCAGCGACGAACTCGGTGATCGGCGCGGCCCCCCCGGCCATTCCGCCGACAGGCCGGGGGGGGGGCCCAACGCGCTCCCATTCAAGGACGAGGCTCCGCCCACGATCGCGACCCGCGGCATCGCAGAAGAGGGCGCCACGAGGACCCCCGCCGGGCTGACGCAGTACAAGAAGTTGCCGCCTCTCCTCGGCCTCTCCCACGTGATGGTGTCCAACGAGCTCATCCTGCTGCGCCAGCTGTAGCAGAAGCATATTCTGCCCCAGTGCACGGCGCGCAATCTGGGGCTGGGAGCGGAGGGGTTCAGCCCCTAGAAGTCGCAGCTCCCACCCCCCATGCTTGAGCTCAACAAGCTCCACAGTCCTTCCCCGACGCGACCCTGGCGCAGAGGATCGCGGCCCCCATCGGCAACCGGTTCGGCCGCGCCCAGGGGGGGGGGGGGCAGAATTTCATCGGCGCCACCGTGGCCAACGCCACGGCCAGCGCGACCTGGCAGGCGCTGTGCAGGCCCATGTGGCCCCCACTGCGCGGCGTTCAGGACCGCGCGAGTGGCCTCGAACAGGAGCAGCATGACCTCAGACGCGAAGTGCAACGCACGCAGGAGACGCTGGCGCTTGCATAGTCAGCTCAGCGGCCATTTCGGAGAGCATCGACGTCGCCAGGCTGGCGACATGGGACAGGGGGACCAACCCCGTCTCTTCAGCATTAACACAGGGGCGGGGTCACCAAGGCGGCGCTGCTCGAGGGACTGGCAGAGCTGTTCGACCTTGCGAAGGCCAAAGCAGACAAGATCGAGATCGTGCTTGGGGTCTCTTGGGAGCCTCGTGGGGGCATCCTGGGGGCCTCTTGGGGCTTCCTGGCCACCTCTTGGGGCCTTCTTGGGGCGCTCGTGGGGGCCTTGGGACTGGGCCATCTTGGGTGAGATCGATCACAGCAGGGGGGGGGGGGGGCACTAATTAGGGCCCCCCTTCAGGATGCCCAAATGGGACCAAAACCCAAGTAAAACCAATGATTTTGGCTTCCTCGCCGAGGCCCTTTTGGACGCGCCGACACCTCGCGAACCATCTCTGCCCAGGCCCATGGGGGGGGTAGGGGGAGGGGCAAACCCTTCCCCGAAGGGGAAGAAGGAGGGTTGGAAGAGGAAGTTCCTTAAACCGCCGACGCCCAGAGGGCTGGTGGGATTTCGGTGGGGCTCCCCGACCTGGGGTCCTCCTCCTCCTCCTCCTTCTCCTCCGCTTGGCGTCGCTGCGTCCTCTGGCCGCCCGCTGGGCGGAGCAGCGCCCGCGAGGCCCGTCGGCCCTGTCTCCGCAGCGCTGGCGCCAGCCTGTGCTGTGGCCAGCCGCGCGGCCGCAAGCGCAGCAGCCGCCCGCCGGGGCCTGGCCTCGGTGGTGGCCATCACCACGTTCGCAGCGCGCCGCTGCAGCAGGCTGTGGGGGGCCTGATGGAGCTCGCGGATGGCCGCTGAACGCCCCGCGTCGCCAGCGGGCGCCAGCCTTTCGGCGAAGGCCGCCGCTTCCTCGCCCAGCCGCCCGTGGTCCTCCATTATTAACGGCAGCGCGGGCAAAAACGGATAGCGGGCTCGCTTCCTCCTCTCTGCTGCAGCAGCTGCAGCCTCGTCCTTCCTCGCAGCCCCGAGCGCCAGGGCGTCTTCGGAAACCGGGCTGACGACCGCGAGGTCGACCAAGAGCGGTTCAGCGGCGACTGGCTCGCGAATCACCAGGCCCATGCGCGCCTGAGGGCTCTGCGGCGAGGCGTGCGTGAGCAGCGCCTCGCGGTGCGCGGAGCAACCCGGCGCCCCGCACCGCTCCGCGAGCACAGCGCGCCCCGCGTCGCGTTGGCGGACGAGCCAGCCGCCGACCGCGCAGCCCCGCGCGTGCTTGCCCTTCGGGTCGAGCGGCGTGCCGCAGACCCTGGCGGCGCTGGCAGGGCCTTGTGCAGCCCGGCGGGTCGAGGTTCAGGCGGACCTCCACTGCGATGCCAAAGTGTGCGTTGCTGAGGCGGTGGCACCGTTGCGCGGGGGCCTTCGCCCGCCGCGAGGTCGGCGACCCGGCGGGCAGCCGCAGCAAGGGGGGCCGTGGCCAGTGCGCGCTGCGTTGCTGCTCGTTTTTCGTCGCACACCTGGGCCGCCGAGCCCCCCAGCGCCTTCTGCAGCGCGGCCGTGGCCGCAGGGGGGCAACGCCGCCCCTGAGGCCTGAGCGCGGCCATGGCGCTGGCGTCCTTCAGTCCTAGCCGGCGCAGGCAGCGCGGCAGGCTGTTGTGCCAGGAAGCGAAGCGGGCGGCCAGCGCGGTCGGCCCCACGCTCTGGAACCTGGCGCCGCCGTTCTTCCCGGCGAGGAAGAGCTGCTCGCCCGCCGCGTCGCTCAGCTGTAGTCCGAGAGCGCGCTGCGCCTCCGCCGCCAGCGCTGCGCCCAAGGCCTGGGCCTCAGTCTCTGGCGCGCCGCAGGCGCGGGCCACGGGCGCGCAGTCGGAACCCGTCTAGAGTCGGAGCAGCGCCGCGGCGGGCCGCCGGTCCAGGCCGGCCGCCAGCTGGCGCCGTTGCCTGAAGAAGCATGCACGTCTCCTTGCCAGCGCGGCCGCCTTTGGCGGTCCGTCGGCCAGGGCGCCCCCCGCGGCCGGGGCGGCAGAGGGGCCGCAGGCGCCAGCGGGAAGGCCCCGTGCCTCAGGACCAGCGCCCGCGGCTCCATTTCTCGCCGGCCCGTCAGCGCAGCCACGAGCGCCTCGCACCCGGGACTGCGGCCCCGCAGCCCCGCCTCGGCGCAAGCCCACCCGAACGCCTCTTCCGTCGGCTGCGCGGCTGCTGCGGCGCAGACGACGTCGAGGTCGCCCTGGCAATTAGTTGCAGCTCCCCCCAGGATCCACGCCCAGAAGGACAGAGGCGCGAACGCGCGCTCGAAGAAGGCGGCGAGAGAGAAGAAGGTACATCAGGAAAAGAATCACAATAAGTACAACCAGGACAAGACGCCCAAGGACCCCAGTCTCCCCCCCACCAGTTGGGGCAGAGCTGGTCCGGACGTGCTGGGCCGAGGCGGGTCGACTGGTTCGAGCTCGTGGGCAGCGAGAGCAACGCGTCCGAGCAGGGGCCCCACGGCGAGGCGCTCATGGACTGGCACATTGCACCAGTCCATCAGCGCTGCCGCCGTGGACCTCGAGGCGGACGGGGACGGCGAGGAGGGCCAGGGGCGGAGGAGGAATTGCGGACGGAGGGCGGTCCGCGCGCATCCGCTTAAGATGACTTTCCCGCCGGGTGGGGAACGGGCGCGTCTGCCCTGGGGCCGGGCCCGCCTGTCTTCTGGCATTGGCGGTCGGACTGCGCGCTGCCGCCCGAGAGCCTCTGTCTCGCGCTCGTCGTTGTGAGTTCCTGCTGGAGCACCCGCGCCGCGCCCCAAGACGAAGAAAGGATACCGCCCGGCGCTGCGCGCGACAGCGGGGGCCCCCCGCTGCCCCCAACCCAGGCACACCGCAGTCGCAGCGATGAACGTGGTGATCGGCGCGGCCCTCCCGGCCATTCCGCCGACAGGCGGGGGGGGTGGACCCCCAACGCGCCCCCATTCAAGAACGAGGCTCCGCCCATGATCGCGACCCGCGGCGTCGCAGAAGAGGGCGCTACGAGGACCCCCGCCGGGCTGACGCAGTACAAGAAGTTGCCACCTCTTCTCGGCCTCTCCCACGTGATGGTGTCCAACGAGCTCATCCTGCTGCGCCAGCTGTAGCAGAAGCATATACTGCCCCAGTGCACGGCGCGCAATCTGGGGCTGGGAGCAGAGGGGCTCAGCCCCTAGAAGTCACAGCTCCCAACCCCCATGCTTGAGCTCAACAACTTCCACAGTCCTTCCCCGACGCGACCCTGGCGCAGAGGCGGCCCCCATCGGCAACCGGTTCAGCCGCGCCCAGGGGGGGGGGGGGGGGCTCCAGAATTTCATCGGCGCCACCGTGGCCAACGCCACGGCCAGCGCGACCTGGCAGGCGCTGCGCAGGCCCATGTGGCCCCCACTGCGCGGCGTTCAGGACCGCGCGAGTGGCCTCGAACAGGAGCAGCATGACCTCAGACGCGAAGTGCAACGCGCGCAGGAGACGCTGGCGCGTGCATAGTCAGCGGCCATTTCGGAGAGCATCTACGTCGCCAGGCTGGCGACATGGGACAGGGGGACCAACCCCGTCTCTTCAGCATTAACACAGGGGCGGGGTCACCAAGGCGGCGCTGTTCGAATGACTGGCAGAGCTGTTCGACCTTGCGAAGGCCAAAGCAGACAAGATCGAGATCGTGGGCCCCGATGATTCAGGCCAGAATTTCGCGCTGCACTGCCCGCGAGGTGAAGCTGGCACTCGCAGGGCCCAGGCGTTGGTTCGTGCGCGACGTGATGCTACTGGCTGATGGAGGAAACGCAATGCCGCCAGCGCTGGCGGCTACGAGACTAACGTATACAGCGGGCCAGATCGCAGTCCAAAGCAGATACGCCGAGAGGTTCAGAGAAAGAAATTACAACACTTGCTTCAACGTGTTTCTTCCAACGGTGATAGGTGGTCCAAACGCCAGCGAGGGCTCGTCTACTTCGACACGCTACCGCCGGTGGAAGCGGGACCTGGCGCCGCCGCCAACGACCCGTCCAAGCTCGTGTGGAGCCCAGCGGCGCTCGCGCAGCATGCCATCAACAAGGATGAGATCACCCGGGCGTTCCACCAGCTCTTCGGGGTGGTGGATACGTCGAATTGGTCTCGCTCCTGACGCACAGTGGCGACAATGGGGCCCGGGGCCAGATGGGAGTGAGCCCGCGGCGGCCTCATGGAACGCAGCCGCGCTTCTCAATCGGGGCAGACGCAGGCGCAGGATGAAGATGGCAAAAGTGATTGGCCAGCTCGAGCTAGGAGGAGCCAACGAGGCCTTGGAGAACCGACTGGGACTATCTCTTTTTTTTGAATTGAATTCAAGCTCTTCGCCTCCATGTGTGACGCTCAGGGTGCTGGGGGAGTTGCGATCACTGTGCCGCGGCACTCTCCTCAGTTTGTTCCTGGCCTCAGTCTGGTCCTCACACTCTGGTCAGAGGTCGCATCCTGTCTGTCGGCATCTACGACCCTGCCACCACCGAGGCCATCAGGATCATCAGCGCGCACAACTACAGCCTGCAGCCCGCGGACCGCACCGTTGTGATAAGTGCTTGGCAAAGCAGTGCTAGCTGGGCTCGGGAAGACGAGTCTAGACGCCTCGCACTCTCGGCTGTCGATTTTTGTGTGTCATACAATCCCAGTGACTCGCCTCTTTCCCCTGGTCCCCGACAGGCGCGACTGTCGCAAGCCGGCAGGGCAGACCGCCGCGAGGTTTTCTGGAAAGGTCTCTTTGATGGCCACATGACTGAGGTGGCCGCAGACCCCCCCACCCATTTCTCTCGTTCCACCTCCTCCCTTTTTCTCGATTGACCGTGTCTTTGTTGCCCTCTCCCCTCGCTTTCTTCTCGAGACTAAGACCTCGTTGGAGCTTGTCCAGGAGGCACCAGAACTCTCAGACTGTCATCTCAGTGATCACGCGATCCTCCGTCTGTCTCTGAAGCCTCGCTCCGCCACCCCCAAGGATCAACGGGGAATCCTTCCGTTCATATACGAGCGCCGCAAGTTCTTTCGGATCCTGAACAACTGTCTTGCCGGCTGCGATCTCGACGCACGTTCCCCTCCCGAGGCCTGGTCTCTTTTCAAAAGAACGATGATCGCGGCCGCGTTGCTAGAGCGATTTGGCGACAAGACGTGTGCGCGGCATCGCGCTCTCAGCAGACCTCGAGCTATGGTCAGAAGGAAACCAGTCTAGTAGGCAAGAGAGTTCTCCTGCAAGCAGAGGAATGCTTTCACACTGAAGTTTTTTTGTAAAAACACCCGTCGCCACGAGGCTCTCCAGTCGGAGGCAGCTAGCAGAGCGAGAGCCCAACCTCAGGAGGTAGAAACTCCCAGGTGTTCTCGCACGGTCCCAACCTTCAAAGGTGTGGGCCCACCTCGAGACCCTTGCGGGGGGCTGGATCACCAGCCACAGGCTGAAGATCCTTTCCCCCCGTCCTCGCCGATTCGGCTGTCCCGCCTGTCCCGACTCTTTCGTTATGCGTCTCCTGTCCTCGCCTGCTCCACCTTGTGGCCTTTCCCCGTCTTCATATTCCCACCGCCCCACCTTCCTGCGGTCCGGGCCAGGATCGGAGGAGGAGTACCAGGGCACAGACCCCTCTCCAGAGGTAGCCCATCATCTTGTATCCCTCGCTTACATTATTTTCCAGGAGATCAGAGCTGATTCAGCGATCAACCAGCATCCACTGGGCTTCTACGGCCACCACTTTTCTACCCGCCATGCGGCGCTAATCAGGCACTAAGGACACGGCTCGTCCAGGGGACGTGCGCTCCTCCTCCTCCTCCTCCTCCTCCTCCTCCTCCTCCTCCTCCTCCTCCTCCTCCTCCTGCTCCTAGAGGACGGGCATGGACTGCGGGGTGTCCTCTCCGTGTCGCCCTCATCGTTCGTTGGGGGCCCGATGCGCACCTCCGCGAGCCAGCGGCCGAGCCCTCGCCCTCCCCGCCCCCAAGGGTTCGTGCCGGCCGCGCGCGCGCGCGCCCGAGGGTTGCAAGGACAAAGCGCTTCCAGGCTGGCATCGCACCGCTCGAGGCCTCCTCGCCTTGTATCTCGGGGTCGCATCTTTGAAGCGCCGAGTGGGGCTGCCCTCGGGCGCAGGACAGCTTGCCGCCGGTGCCGGCGAACGAGATCGAGCAGGCCAGCAGCGGGGCCACCGTGCTCGGAAGCGCCTGCGCGGCGGCGCGGCGCCGAGGTCGACGACAGCGTCGACGACGGCGTTGGCGGCGTACGGCGGCGACCGCGACCGCGACTGTGACGACGACTAACACGACGTCGACGACAGCGGCGTCGTTTTCGTTATTGTTGTCGTCGGTGTTCTGTCCTCTTCTTTTCCTCGTCCTCGTCTTCGCGGTCGCCTCTCAATGCATGGGTGGCGCAGCTGACACATGAGCAAGAGCAGGGAGAGGGGGGGTGAGGAAGAGGAGGAAGAGGAGGAAGACGTCCATTCCCACGCCAATGTCGACACGATTAGTTCTAGTCCCCTGCCCAAGCCTTTCCCAGAACCATTTTCTCATCGTGGGCAGTCTTTACGACGGCCGCGGGGGCCTGAAACAAGGCTTCCAGACATCGGAACCGCGAGTTTACATGCAGCAATGTTGGGAGAACCTCCAGTGGTGTGCAGATCTTTCAAACATGTCAACAACGTTCAACATTAGCCTGACGAAGGACCCAACCATACGCAGCTGCGATTGCCGCAAGGGAGGTAAGACGAAGGAAGGGGGCGCGCAAACTCCGATTAGCGCACGCGGTATAGCCTTCCGCCACGAAGCGTGTGAAGGGCGTGCCAACATGAGTGGGCGGACGTCTGCGTCGCCATTGGGGCCTTCCGTGGAGCTCCCGATGGGGCCACGAAGCGTGTGAGGGGTGCGCCGGAATTGGGCGGCGGTGCCATGCGAATTTTCCCTTGGGGGCCTTCGGTGGAGCTCTCTATGAGGCCACGAAACCTGTGAGGGGTGTGCCGAAATGGGGCGGCGGTGCCAAGCAAACTTTCCCACTGGGGCCTTCGGCGGAGCTCCCGATGGGGCCAAGAAGCGTGTGAGGGGTGTGCCGAAATGGGGCGGCGGTGCCATGCGAACTTTCCCACTGGGGCCTTAGGTGGGGCTCCTTATGGGACCACGAAACGTGTGAGGGGTGCGCCGAAAAGGGGCGGCGGTGCCATGCACACTTTCCCTCTGGGGCTTTAGGTGGGGCTCCCTATGGACTTTAAACGGAGGGGGTTAAAGGCGAGATGTAAATCGAGCATGCACCGCTGCCGTGCCTGGCTCAAGCCGGGCCCGGCCGAACATGTGATTGTGCCTCACCGAGGCGCACTACTCGCATGTGAGATCGGAAAAGACCTTTCTATTGAAGATGTCCCTTCTATCCTTTACTCCAGATCCCATGCTTCATCTTGCTCTCTTGCTCATGCGGTATGAGCCAAAGCCTGGGATATGGGAGCGCCTAAGGCGGAACATATATCTTGGCTTACCAGTGCGTTTTCGACTTGGTAGCGGAGCTGGCTACACTCTCGTGTGGCTGGCTCTCGCTCTAATACCCATCATCCACGGCACAACTTGGTGGACTACTACTACGGTGGAATACCATGTTGCGCCGGCTCTGCGAGGAGCGGAGCCAGTCCGCGATCGGGCTAGCGGGCGACCCGCGAGCTCGAGACGCTCTCTCCTACCTCACTGCGCTACTTCACTCCCGACTTCCACCAGATGCCAATCGGCAACTCGATCGAGAACGTGGTCACTCTGCGGGGCTACCCGCAGCGGGGCCACCTGCATCCCGTGCCGGTCAGGCGCCTTACGGCTACTACGCCCGAGCCTGACAAACCACAGCCTAAACCAATCACCGAAGCCGAGATGCACATGCACTGGATCAAGATAACTATCTTCGGCATTCTATGGGTGATAATGGGATGTGCTGTGGGCTACATGCGGCAGGGGATGGACGACACGCGTACTACCGGCCCTTCTTGGGACCCAGCCGGTACTACGCCCTTTCGCGAGTACGTTCGCGAAGTACATGCATGGATAAACGTGACGAGCGGCAATATGACGCCACCTCAGCAAGCTGCAGCACTACAACGTGGTCTTCAAGGCCTTGCTCGTCGTATCGCCATGCAGGTCCCCTCCCAGATCATCAATTATGGTGTAAATGTCAACGGACAGCCAACGGATGCAGTTACTTATATACTTTATCTATTGAGTACCAAATTTGAAAATCTGGAAGATGAGCGCCAGCTCAACTCTGGCACTGCCCTTATCGACTTTCGCGTCGAAAGGGGCGAGCGAATCGACTCAGTGTTAGCTCGATTCGAGATGGCCCGTGACGAGGCTAACTCTGTTGGATTTGTCATCCCCAACTTTCAGATCCTACGCTGATCCTTTTCAGAGCGTTAGGCGTTGGCGCGTCACGAGCCCAACACCTGCTGGAGCCCTTCAATCATCAGATGCCCAGAACGCAAGCAGACTATGATAGGCTGCTGACCAGGATGAGGAACTACGGGCATGTTGCCGAGCGCTCTCCTGGCAACATTGCGGGCATCTTCGCAGGGCACCACGCACATGCAGGTGTCTACGCCACGACTGCGGGGTCACCCGCTGGTCCTGGCGAGCCAAGTCCCTGGGCTGATTCAGCCGATATGCCCAACGAGGCCACTGCCCTCTTAGGGCAGACCGGCCAGGCATCGGCAGAGGCAGCGGAGGCGAACGCCTGGTCGAACTACACGCCGGGCGCCGCCTACACTGCAAGCCCGCCCTCGGGCACAACCCTCTGGGGCCAAGCGGAGTCATCCGCTCAAGGGTCTCAGCCACCCTCTCCGTTTGAATCTGGCACTGACACAGATACCTCATCTGACGGTGATCACAATGGTATGGTCTCTGCTGGCAATGACTATCCAGCTGATGACACTCACCTTTCTGAACAACAAAGAGCGGAAGCCGCTTTTATGGCTTATCGCAAATCAAAACGCCGTTGGAGGCGCATTATGAAGAAACCGGTCAGAAAAGTGAGACGTGCAGTACGCCGATATTTCAAACGCTATGGAAAGGGTCGTGGCAAAGGGGGTCGCAGACGCCGTATGCATGGTAGGGGTATCACTGTTTTCCTCACGTCCTTAACTGATGTAGTTTTTGAAGAAGTTCTTATCGGAGGCAAAGGTCGGGGTCACAGGCGGACCTCTGGTAAGGGAAAAGGGCGGATGGGGTAACCCTAGGGACGCTTCTGGCAACACTATGAAGTGTCATACATGCGGTAGTACAGAGCATTTGCGCGATCATTGCCCGAAGGGGAAAGGAAAGGGATCCGTACATTTGGCTCAAAACTCTTTTATGGATGACATAGACTACATTGACTACGAGTTTTACGTCAATCCAGAAGCGGCTCCCGCCGCGGGCTCCTCCACGTACTACGTGATGGCCCGCTACGCTGATGCGACCGTAGCCCTGGAAGAGTACGCGGTGACCCTCTTCGACGAGTTCCACGGCTGGGACGAAGTCGACGAGGGCGCGTTCAACGCCTGGTTCGGTCTTCCAGCGGGGCCACCCGCCGACGACGAGATCTCCGAAGCTGAGACCGTCCCGGCGACCGAGGAGGAGCTCGCCGCCGCGCTGGCACCGCAGGTGATCGGCACGCCGTTGCTGCCTGATCTTTCGCGAGCCGGCTCGGAAGCGGGAGACGCTGACGACGAAATGCGGGGCCATCCCGCAGCTTATTCTGACTCTGAAGAGGCCGAAGAGGACTATGAGGACAGGCTCCAAGAGCAGGTCGCAGAAGCGATCCAGCTCCTGAGTGCGCCAGCACATCAGCAGATGACCATGAACGACCTGCTGTCGCGCCCAGGGGTCGCAAGGCTGCGTCCATACCTGGATCTTGATATGTCGGCACCGCAGATGCTGACCGCACTCCAGGCCCTAGCGGGGCCACCCGCTGAAGCGGCGCCAGCTGCAGCAGCGGGGCTACCTGCTTGGTCTATGGACGAGTTCATGCAGGGCTGCGACCAGATGGACCTCAACGACCTCGCTATGGAGCAGCTGACCGACATCGGGTACTTCCAAAGCCCGCATCAGCACGTATTCATGGTCCAGGACAGCTCAGAGGACTCGGAGGACAGGCGCAATGCAAAGAAGAACAGACGACCATCGCCACCTCGAGATCCAGAGCACCGTCACGAAGATGAAAGGCCCATGGAACGTGGCAGTGCGTCAGCGGGGCCAACCCGCAGGAGGAGCCGTTCAGCTCCGCGACGCCCTACACATGATGCATCTGGCCGCCCGTACAGCACGGAGCACTCCAGAGGTGTATCCGCTCAGTACGTGCCGGAGTGGTACATCAATTGGTACCCCGGCTACCCGATGGACGTGATCCGCCACTGGTGGTCCAAGGAGCACTGCAAACGGGACGAATCTGGCATCATAATACGCACCAAAGGTGGCAAGACTAAAACGCCAGAGGCTTGGGACCGAAAGGCTAAGAAACAGGAGATCATCAACGATCGCAAGACATACAGGAAACAAGTATGTCAATGCGAGCCTTTCAAAGGTCACATGCGCGGCTGTCCAATGGACCGCCCCTCCAGGAGCCCTCATCACGGTGAGACCCCCTGGAACTGGTCTCATGGAGATGACGCTGGCACCGTCCACGATCCTAACAAGAAGGTCCCTGGAGGAGGAAAGCGCATTACCGAAGCCGATCGCGTCCCTATGACCGAGGAGGTTGCTGACACTGTCAGGGAAAATTGGGAACAGCTTCCTAAAGACCATCGCCTCAAAGAATGGAACCGCCGATTCCATGAAGAGGCGGGGTCACCCGCAGACTCCAGCGGAGGTGCGGGGCCACCCGCGGGCGCGGCGCCAGCCGCTGGGTCCGCGGACGAAGAGTGGATGGCTGTTGCATCTGCTGCCGGATCCGCCGCCGGTACTGAACAGACCGAACTGAACGAAGAATGGGCGGCGGAAGACGGCTCAGAGAATCCATTCCCCAATGGATGCGCCTGCTGGCACTACAGCTCCTCGGCACAGAAGTGGTTTTGCACGAGGGTACTTTACCGCCACGAAAATGGCAAGTACAAGCTGGCCATAAAAGGTAGTGCCAACATCGACCAGATGAGGCAGGTCATCCATGATCATGGCCAGCCAGAAGGCCCCCCTAAAGACCCTCCTGGTCCACCACCAGAGGACGACGAAGACATCGAACCACCTCCAGGACCTGTGGTCGACTCCTCGCCTCCACCTTCTCCTGAGAAGAGGTCTCCTTCCAAGAGCCCCGAAGGTTCACAGGGGCGTGCGAAGGCCAGAGGGATCGCCAAGAAGGACGACCCTGAGCCGGGAGAGCCTACCGGCCCGTCCGCGACGGAGAGGAGGAAGGCTTTTGCTGGACCATCAGCCCCGATGCCACCGGCTGCCCAAGGCGACGTCAAGGACGAAGATCGCGACCAGCCTAAGGCAGCCTTCCGAGGTGGCTGGACTCCAACTCTGCATCAGCCGCGCCTTGCACCACGACCAGGCTCGGCACGAATGAAAGCACAACCGAAGCCCGAGGCTGGGTTGAGGTCGGTGCGGGCAGAGGCAGCCGCCAAAGGTAAGGAGGACAAGGGCTCTGCGGGGCCACCCGCTGAAGCGGCGCCAGCTGCAGCAGCGGGGACACCCGCAGAAGGCACTCCCTCAGAAGAAGAACGCCGCAAAGCCCTCAAAGAAATTGACAACCGACAGAAACTAGCCGACGATGCGCTGGCTGACCAAGGTCACCCGCACCCTGGTGCGGGGTCATCCGCTGGAGCTGCCTCGGCAGCCGCAGCGGCGCCAGCTGCAGCAGCGGGGCCACCCGCACGTCGGCAACCAGCGTCGTCTGTTCTCAAGAACATCCCTCTGGGAGCCATTGAATATTGGCAAGGCATTGAAGGCAAAGGCCCGAAACGCACCATAAACCCACGAGTCACTCGAGATGATACAGATCGATACGCGGTCATCGATTGCCCCGATCGTCGTAACTTCGAGTGCCGTAACGAATGGGAACGTGAACAACAAGTCGTGGGCAATATGTTGCGGGACAGGCCGCCATTGCGCGTCGCGCAGCACAAGGCAGAGCTCATGAATGTCATGAAGAGGTTCAACACAGATCCGACTCTGCCGCGCGATTGGCAAATGGCCAAGGTGTCAATATGGTTCTCTACAGCCCTACGCCATGGTCCGTATTGGAAAGATGGATTCAGCCGATACTTCGAAAAGATTGACACTTTCGATCCATACGATGGCTGGGTTGTTGTTGACGACTTGCTGGCAAATTGGACTGGTGACAATCAGTGGAAAGGCTACCAGGACATGCACGATGTGCTTATCAAGGGCAACCCTCACAGCTCATACGTGTATTGGGTGTTGCTGAACTGCTGCGAGATGATCGACAACCATGGCATGCAGAAGGGCAGGCTCCAGATGAAATGCGTCGAGGATAGCATGACGCTACCTCCCAGATTCCGACCAAAGGCACACAGGCCACAATATTTCATCAGAGCCACGAACGGCCATAGCAGCCCAGGCATCCACTGCCCAGAGTCGCTCTATAAGCCCATCACGACATGGATGAAGGAACCAGATGACCCAGTATACTTTATCCACGGGACACAGTGGGAGCATGTTAAGGGCATCCTTGAGAATGGCCTTTCATGCCTCACACAGGACAACCCTAAGGGGCAGGGGGGGCGCCAGTTCGTTCACGGCTGCCCCTACCTCCCGGGTGACCCGAGGATTCAGTCGGGCATCCGTCCTGACTCTGAGGTGCTCATCTTCTGCAGCATCAGCAAGATGTTGTCCAGCGGCTTCTCTTTATGGAGGTCAGCGAATGACATCGTCATGACACGGGGCCACAATGGCCGCATACCGCCCGATCATATCTTTCAGATTGTGAGCATTGCAAAATATCGGGTCGGTGAAGCCTGGTGCAATCCGCTGGCTTACGACAAATCGCGGAAGCGGGGCCAACCCGCGGACAGGATTTGCTCCGAGGACTACTTGCCACTTAAAATGTGCAACAGAGTTCTGGGTGTGATGGACGAGCACGCCATGTACCTAAAGGGCTGGACTAAGACGGGCGGTCGCCCATTCAACCTGACCATGACCGAGCAAGACGTTGCTCCACGACCGTACCTCACACAGACAGTCCTCATGATAAACGCCCAGGAAGACGAGGTCATGCCTGAGGCGGGGCCACCCGCAGGAGCGGGGACACCCGCGGCAGACACCTCGGATGGTTCATGGCAGCAAGTGGTCACGCCAGTAGCCGCAGTAGCATCTCCTTGGAGGCCGGACCAGCAGACATGGGTCCAGGCCCTCAACAGCTACCTGTCACCAGCCGACGTTTCTGGACTGACCGATCAGCTATGCCGTGCTGACCCGTGGGCAGTGCAGGCAGGTATCCAAGACGCACAGCAGAGGAACCTGCGCACTCCTGCGGGGCCACCAGGCGCCCTAGGACCACAGCCACAACGCCCTCCGCAGCAGGCTGGAGGTGCGAGGTTTGTCCCTATGGGCGGCTCCGATGGTGGCTCGCCGTTCCGGACTCCGCCGTCTGAAACGAGCGAGAACAGCTTGTGGCAAAGACTCCAGGCGATTCGCGGAAATCCAGCACTCGCGGCAGCACTCCAAGCAACCACTCCCTTTGGCACTCCGAGGGGTAGTGAAGGAGGAGCGGCTGCGGGGTCACCCGCTGGGCGAACGCCTGCGGAGCCACCCGCTCAAGCGGGGTCACCCGCTGACGGACAGCAAGGTTCAGACTACGAACGTCGGGCAGCTAACTTAAGAGCACAGGCTACTTTTCTGCAACAACAAGCTGAAAGAGTGCCCAGCCTGTTGCGGAACCGCAACATAGACGTCACAAGCCATGGCGACTTCCGACCTCTCTGGAGTTGGACTTCTGAAGATGCTCCAAACGCTGATCCCACGAATCCATATCGACAGGTGTTTATTCCAGGAATAGCATCACACCCGATATACGGATGGGACAATCACGGTCCAGCAGAGGCGCCGGCCATGGACGCGCCGATGTACCCTGAGTACTACGCGCAGATAAATGACACTCCTATGATTGCGGGGCCACCTGCGAACGAATACACTCGGAACTTAGCTAATGAGATGTTTCGTTTGCAGTTTACACGAGCGGTCGATGCGCAGTCTATGCCACACTACGCCTACATGCCCACGCCGACGGACCCCGAGACCATAGTCCAGCCAGCTGGTCTCGCGGTGCCAGCCGCTATGGGCAGCATGCCAGACTACATCCGCGACGTGCACAACACGCAGCAAGCGATACTGGCATCCAGGCAGCAGGCTCGTGACAACACTAGGCTGCGCCAACAACGCGCGATCCAGAGAAGGATTGAGCGCGAGGCCCAAGCGGGGCCACCCGCGGAAGCGGGGCCACCTGCTGAACGGCCAGAAAGGCGGCCGCCACCGACGCCATATCGGGAGGGCGAAACCACGTTCGAGCGCCAAGCTCGGACTCGCCCTGACTTGCCTGCTCCAGTCATCTCAGACTACAACTTCACTCAGTGCCCAATCTGCATGGACAACTACGAGATGGGCACTACAGTGTGGAGACTGGCGTGCGGGCACTTCTTCCACGACATATGCTGGGACCGTGTTGCGCAGCAGCATGTCCGCAATCAGCGGCCAGGTGCGCCGAATGAGGCCCCCTGTGCCGTATGCCGTGGACCGGGCATAGTGATAGCACACTTCCCGTATGCTGGACAGCGCGATGCGGAGTCGGACCAAGCGCGCCAGCAGGAGAGGTACGTTGCAGATGCCCGCGAGATGCGTCGGTTACGCGAAGCAGTGGAGGCACTGGAGGCTCGAGCCGCACGATCGGCGGAGCCATCCGCACGTGCCCCAGCTGCACAGGCATACCCCTGGCCAGCGCCAGAACAAGGCATTCAGATGCCGGTCTTGCCCACGCTCCGAGCGCAAGAGCCCCCAGCTGCGGGGCCACCCGCTGAAGCGGCTCCCGCCGCTCAAGCGGGGCCACCCGCTAACGGACCTCCAAACCCAGGTTTCTTGAGGAACATGGAGGCTAACATCAGGCGGAGTGGCAGGAGCGGAGGCGGGATTCGGAGGCCAACTGGATCGACCAGGACCTCTCGAGTGGCAAGCCCGGTCAGCGCCAGAAGCCGGGCAAGCGCTGAGAGCGCAGAGGCAGCCCAGTTCCATTCCACATTCATGATCGACACAGAGGGGCTGACCTACGCGCGTGACGATACTGACACGCTGCCACCAAGAGGCGAATGGATGTCCACGCTATCTGCAAACTATTGGGTCCTCCAGCAGGAACCGATTACTGTGGAGGAGCGCCGCCAGTACGAGCAGATGTGGTGCACCGAGCTGACCATGACTCAATGGGTTCTTGAACAGCGCCTGTTGAGGGGTACACTCGGATCGCAGATCACGTACCACACCAACGACCACACTGGCGTACAGGTCGCTCTTGCAGCGCGCAATGGGACATTCTTTCCTGATGAAGATGGTATGCCCTGTATCTCGTTCATGCTGGACATTGGTTCTAATGTGAACATCATTGGATCCAACACGGCGCGGACCTTCCAGGAGATAATGGCCA
This sequence comes from Prorocentrum cordatum, assembly GCA_963575745.1. Lineage (NCBI taxonomy): Eukaryota > Dinophyceae > Prorocentrales > Prorocentraceae > Prorocentrum > Prorocentrum cordatum. The sequence goes on along the minus strand of CAUYUJ010019363.1, from coordinate 38,741 downwards.
GGTTCAACTACCGACCTGCCATCTGCACCCTGAGCAAGACCCTCTACATCAATGGTGTTGGGGAGGGCGCTGCGATATGTCGGAAGATGGGCAACTTCAAGATCGGGGTACAGTACGCGCACGAGGCGAGCCCCCGCATTGAGGAGTATGCCTCCAACATCGCAGAAGGCTCGGGCGCCAATATCCCGGCTATCTGGGGCCAAGGGGCCATGGAGGCACGTGATACGATCATCGTGTTGAAGCCGGGCTACCAGAAGGTCATCTTCCCCAGCGGCGACTACACCCTGAAGCTGGGAAGAGGCGCCAAGGTCCTGAAGGCGAAGAAGACTCCCTCGGGACATCTCGCGATTCCCTGCGGGCTGTACGATGGGGCCAAGAGCCACACGGTCACGAACACCTTCACGATCCGCAGCAGTCGAGATGGCTACACCGAGACGGAGAACGAAGAGGACCCCGCCAGTGCGGGTCCACCAGCTGCGGCGGGGCCACCCGCTGACGCGTCAGCGGGGCCACCCGCGACGGGACAGTTCGCCAATCCGAATAGGCACGAGGACTTCGTTCGTACATCTACCAACAGCTGGACATCGACCTTCACGACCGATACGTACATCGTCGAGCCGTCGAGCCGTATATCGACAAGCAGCTCCTGGAGGACACGACCCGTTTGATCGTGAACAGGACGCTGAACAGCTGGTGGGAGGGCCGACAGTGTCCCGAAGGGACTTGGCACCCACCTCCTGAGAACGCGACGATGATACGGCCACACATGAAGGCCGCCCTGAAGCCCAAGATCTTCTGGGCAGTCCAGGAGGCGGTGAGCAAATGGACGCCTGAGGAGTTTACCCCTCTGCATCCAGCGGGGCCACCCGCGTCACCGCCACCGCCACCAAGCTACACGGGCGGAGGTTCGTCGGACTCTGCGGGGCCAACCCGCCTGCTGTCGTCTGAGGACGTCCGCGGGATGACGAACTGCGAGCTGATGGACACTCTCGAAGCCATCACCCAGCGAGGTGAGACAGCGGAGATCGTGGGTCACGCTACGGATCGGACGGAATACTTTGACATCTCTGAGAACAACCCGCCGAGTCTGTCTGCGAGCGTGGCCACACCAGCGACTCCTGCGGAGCCATCCGCGAACAGCACGCCTCCGAGTCAAGCGGCAACTTGGTCTCACGACAGCCGCTGACGGGGGCAGGCGGGCGCGCCGGCGGCGCTCGCTTGCGAAGAGAAGCCGAATACCGGCCTCCTCGCTACATACGTTGGCCGCGCTGAGGCCCGAGAGGAAAAATATCATTCAAAATGTCTCGTCATCGAAGATATTCGCACAGCTTGCGCTGAACTCCGAACCCGTGGCTATATATGTGACCGGATTACCCATAATGAGGTAATGACTTCAACTGGAACACAGTATTTGGGAAACTTGTTGGCAGGAGACTATAATATGTTGTGGGTGGCCACACCCTCTGATTGGTACGTTCGTACTCCAGGAAAGAGGGCGGGACCCCACTATCAACGTATACAAAATCTCCTGATCAAAGCGCGTGCTCTGAGAATGCAGATTGTCATCCTGGGGCCACCCGGGTATTTCTGGAAACAGGGTCCGATCAAAGATGTTGTCGAAAATTTGAAGCTGAGCACCATACGAATGAGACTTTGTCATTTCGGTATCAAGTTTGATCGCTCCAGTAAATATCCCAGTGGTTCTTATATACAAGTTGCTACATATTGTCCTCATATACCGCTAAACTTATGGAGATGTACTTGTGGCTCACACAAAGAACATGATTTGGATTGGTATGGCCAAGATCAGCAACGTGCCGAGTTCCGGCATAAAACCTTGGCTATCATCACTGCACGCTTCCTTGATCAACTCAATAAAGCCAACATGATTAGGAATGAGCGGAGTGCGGTACACCTCAGTGTGTGTACGCGCGTTGACAAAAAGGTAAGACACTACGTTCAATGTCCACAAAAGGGCCCTCAATGGGACCATGTTGTTCGTAGAGTCACGACCGACCTGGACACGAATAAGATCGTTCAAGATATCAAAATCCAGGATCAGCCGACTGGGTACAATTATGTAGCTCCATTACCTGATGGGGTTACAAACATCAGTACTCGGTTGTACTGGGAGCCTCCGGCTCCAGTCCTTCACGGCGACGGTGAGTCGCGAAGGCCACGCCCAAAGCGTGTGACGATCGTCGATGACGATCGGTCTCCTCCCCCTTCGATTGAGCGTTGCCAAACGCGACCCACCAACTTTTCTGAAATTCCGCCATTTCCTGATCTAACAGCGGATCCTTCCGCAGCGGATCTCTCCGCGGAAACCGCGCTGCCCACTGATGCCAGGATAAAACAGAAAGAAAAGCAGAAAGCTGACAAAGAGGCTGGCATCAAACCGAAGAAAATCCCGAAGAAAGTGGAAGACGGTAACGACGACTGTGGAGAGGACCTCAAAGGGCTTGACTGCTCCACATATTTCAACGACGTTCCTCTTGATGACTCGGACTCGGACAGCGAATCAGAGGACATCTTCATGATGTTACCGGCGGGGCAACCCGCTGACTCACATGCTGATGTCTTCTCGATGGTCCAGTCACTATGCTACGGCAGAAACAATCAAGTGGACATGCTTGAATTATGTGGGGGCAAGGGTGGTATATCCATATTAGCCTTCAAGAGGGGACTCTCGTCGGGCGGGAACCTTGATAAGATATCTATGGTTGACCTTGGAAACTCGGAAGTACAAAGAGCAGTCCTTCACTACCTCAAGACTTGCTTTGTCAAGATCACGATTTTGCAGCCAAGCTGCAGAACTACTGGACTTCCTTCATACTTCAATGCACAGGTCAATCATGATACGTGGCTTAAACACCACAAAGAGGACCTGCCTCACATCACGTTCTGCGGAACAGTCGCTCTATTACAAGACGACCTAAGACGTTTCTTTCTCAGGGAACAACCAATGGGCACGTGGGTAGATGAGATCCAACCATGGAAGGAACTGGCACAACGCAAGGTCACTTGCCAAACGATTATTGATCAATGCACGACTGGTCTCAAAGATTCGTTTGGACAATACATTCGCAAGCCAACACAAATGATGGCAAACAAAGAAGAGTTGTTGGCACCTTTCAGAGGCAAGCGTTGTCCAGGTAATCATGTGCACGCCAATGCTTGCAACAAAGAACTAGCAAGGGCGGCACAGTATACCTACAGAATGCAGTCACTGATCGTTGATGCGGTGCAAATCGCCAAAGATCTGTTTGCTTACGGTCGCGATCCATTCGCGAATCGCGAACGCAGTTGCGCGTTCGTAACAAACAGTGCTGGCTACGACTTGGACGACCCAACAATCCAGAGACACTCAAACGGAGAAATCCTGCGACCACCATCTGGCGGTCTCGGGTGCCCTGGCTGTGCAGACAACAACTACAAACAATCACCGAGGCACAGCAGGAATCCGAAGATGTGTCGATGGTATGATGTTGAACCATACTATTGGGACTGTCCAAGCTGTAAGAAGGAATATCAGAAGGGCAATCCTCACCATGCCAAGATATCTGGCCAATGCAGATTCGCCGAAAAATGGAAGCTGCCAGATCACTTTGGTCAGCCGCGCCCAGCGGGGCAAGCCGCTCCTGCGGCGCCAGCCGCGGAAGCGGCTCCAGCCGCAAACGCGGCGCCGGCCGCGAAAGCGCGCATGCGCGCGCCTAGGCCGCCACGGCCTGGTGAGGGCGATCCAACCGCAGGCGCCAGCAGCCATGACATCACCAAGGCCAAGGGGGCTTATGGTGACACCACTGGCGCTGGCAGCTCTGACGATCACCGCAGACTGCCGCAAGTGGCAGCGAGGCGCGGACGCATGGAGGGAGGTGATCCTCCACCGCCGCCGCAGCCTCATGCAGAGCCGAGGCCAAGGCCAAGGCTTCCTGATTGGACTCGCTTCGACGTTCAGCTCAGACTTCAAAACCTGCGCAGCTTTGACCCAGCTGTAGTGCAGCGAGAACTCCGCAAGCTTCACTTGAGATGGTTTCATGCCAAGGAACCAAAGATGCGGATGATTCTAGCTAAGGTTGGTCTGGGTGAAACCCGTTTGAGTCTGATCAAAGGCATTTGCGACTCGTGTAGAGAATGTCGTGCCTGGGAGAAACCAGGCAACACGGTGATGCCTTCTGTGTCACTGCCGGGACGCTTCAACGAGGGAGTCGAATATGATCTTTTCTTTTACAAACAGGAACACATTGTCTTTCACATCATCGACCGTTCTATTCGCTGGGCAGCTGGCACAGAGATTCCTGATAAGACTATGCATGCTGTTCTCGATGCCTATCACGCAACTTGGATGCAACATGGCCCTGCTAAGATCCTATACTCCGATGGGGAAGGAGCGCTGAATAACGATACAGCAAAGGCCATCCTTAAATCCAAGGGAACAGAGCTTCGTATCCGAGCGCGTGGCCAGCACGCCACGACGATCGAAGCTAGGAACGGCATCCTGCGACACCTCATACACGTGATGGGAGAAGAACTGAATATATTGAACATCCCTCTGAATTTCACTCGTCTCTTACATGAAGCCTTGTTTGCCAGCAACGCATTTACCTTCTACAACGAAGTGTCTCCGTATAATGCGCTGTATGGCAGACAACCAGCTATGCTTCCCGATTTCCCTGTCCTGGATCATGATCAGTCCGCTGAATCATCAGATCACTCAAGGGAAGAGACAATCAGGAGGGTTAGTCTGGAGGCAATCACGCAGGCCACTGCGGTTGCCAAGACGAACAGGGCTCTCCGTACGAAGACTACTGCTACGGGTGAATTTCACTACAAAGAGGGAGATCTCGTGGACTATCATCGCCCGACCACCACGAAAGACGACTGGGGTGGATGGAGTGGTCCATACCCGGTCATCCGCAACGAACCTGACCGAGGCCAGGTCATCGTGAAGGTCGGCAATCGCGAAGTGCGAGTACAGTATCCTGACTCACGACATACGCTGTACATCGAAGCACTGATGGTCCGCGAGATAGGATCGGACAATACGGCCCTTCGGACAGTATTGGCCTTTATTGCCGGTCTGCCAGCGGGGAAACCCGCTATGACTTTCGGATACCTACCAGCGAAACAGGGCCGACTGCAGATGACTGCTGCGAGCCGGCTTTCGCCTAAGGTGCACTTGGCTCTTCAATATCTCATTCGCAACTATTTTCGCATTGAAAACGTGGTTGCTGTACGACTTGCTAAGAGCCTGACTAAGTTGCCTGCTGCACCATATGCAGACAGCTGTACACTAGTGCACTATGATAACGATGTGACCCCTGGCTTTCATTATTATGAAGCTGATGGCACTGCCTTGAACATCTACGACATCACAGGGTCTACACATTCACGCATCATCCAGTGTCTTAAATCCAAGAAGCCGCTTGCTGGATTCGACCGAGACCTCACTAAGTTTGAGGAACTCGCTGATGGTTCACCACCAAGCGAGCCACCTCCAGCAGCTGCTCCTGAGCAGCCTCCTGCGGCGAATGATGGTCGGCTCCCGACCATCATAGAGGAAACAGAAGAGGATCTGGACGTCTTTGTCTTGGAGTCATGGTATTCTGAACTGATGGATGACAGAACACTCCTTGAAGCTGACACAGAAGAAGTCATGCACACAGTTCCGACATACATGACAGACTCACAGTGCGTGTTGGTCTCTACGACCTGTGAAGATGTGCAAGGCCACTTGCCGGTGCGGGGTCACCCGCCAGGATGCGACATGGACACCTCTTACTACGTCCCTCTGTGCTCCACTGATCCGGACAGCCACTATGATCTGGACTCCGACGAGCACGGGCAGTACATCGAGCTTTGCTTCACAGCAGACATGTCCAAAGTCGTCCTGTCCGAGCAGCAACACCGATTGTTGGATGACGGCAGCGTCACAACTATGCGAGTATATGTTAGTGCTGCCTCCAAACGTGCCGCGGTCGTCAAAGAAGACGACCTACTCACGAAGGCCGACATTCAAGCGAATCCGGTCAAAGTTTCCAAAGCCCTTTACACAGAATTGAAGACTTGGCTTGGCAACAAATGCTTCCAGATGACTGACTTGAGCAAAGCGTCGAACATCATGACTTCACGCTATGTATACAAATGGAAGTTTGTCAAGAACGAGAAGGGCGAAATGGGACGGACGATCAGGTTACGCTTGGTACTTCGTGGCTTCATGGACACTGAAGCCTTCGATGTCGAAACCTTCTCTGGCACGGCAAGGAGGTCAAACCAGAGATTGCTCGCAAGTTCTGCTGCATGCAGCAAAGCTTGGATCATCGCTTCCCTGGACATCAACATGGCTTTCTTGAAGGGACTGACCTATGGCGAGCTCGCCGCGGCAACTGGCGAGAAAGAGCGTGTGGTGTGCTTCACACTGCCTCCCGGGTCAGCAGCTGTCCTTCGCACATTGCCAGGCTTTGAGTCATATGACGAATCAAAGCATTGTCTTCGGTGCCTCAAGCCGGGGACTGGCACGAAGGATGCTCCCAGGGCATTCTCGCTGAAGCTCAGGTCCATCACCAGGAGCTTTGGACTACAGCCTACTTCATACGATGAAGAGTTCGAGATGAGTTCAAACCTCTTGACAGCCAAACACGTTGATGACATCAATATGACTGGGAAGGAAGATTCCATTGACAAGTACGTCAAATGTGTTGAAGATACGTTTGGAAAGTGCAAACTGAACAAGCACACATACACAAATTGTGCCGTTCGGTACAACAAGACCGATGATGGGAGCGTCACTCTTGATCAGGACGAATACATCAAACAACTTCGTCCTATCACACATCCAGAGCTCACAGGCGCTGATCCTGAGAGCAAAGCGACAAAGACGATTTCTGATATGTTCGTCAGTCTTCGTGGCGCTCTAGCCTATGCGTTGATCACGCAGGTATGGCTGATGGTCTATGTTGTTTCACTGCAACGTATCCAGGAACCGACAAACATCCAGGTACGACGACTGAACGCGGTTACCAGGAAATTGCAGGCAGGTCCGAAGAAGATCGTGTATCAAGCTATGACTCCAACAGGAGAGGTCGACCTGCATAGCGATTCTGGCTATCGTCGTCTCAACGGAGATGAAGACGACGAAGTCAAAGGCTACGGTATCCGCGGGGCTAACCTGCTGAGGCGTGGCCACACGCAAGCGGGGAAACCCGTCGTGCACCTGGTGGACGCATACTGCAAGTCTCATCGACTGCAGGTGCGTTCGAGCTACTCTGCGGAAACACTGGCAGCAGCCCACAACTTGGAAGACTGCTACCCGACCATTGTAACGCTCCACGAGCTACACTCGGGACCATTGACCCCCACACAGTTGAAGAACATATTGGAACTGGGTGGTCTATGTATCAAAGTCACTCTGACTATTGATGCCGAGTCTGTCTTCAAGTCTTTGTCTAGCAAAGATCTGAAGAAGCCCACAGAATGCACTCTGCTTGGGCACATCAGCTGGATCCGCCAGATGATGGAGCGCGGAATCGTTGAAAGCGTCCAATGGTGTGACACGCGGGATATGACTGCCGATGGTCATACCAAAGGTAGTATTGACCGCGCGTTGCTCCTACAGGTAATGGCCGGTCAGCAATCCTTCAAGCACGAGCTGAAGAAACATACTCCGTATAGGGCGGGCAGGTCGTCTCAGGACGGCCCTGCCTCCCGAGCTAGCGGGGAAACCCGCGCGCAGGTGCGCTTTAGTAGCGAGGAAACTCGTCGGTAGCGAGGCTACTCGCGCGCCCTTGCCTTGTAGGCAGCCGCTGTTGCCTGGCACTGTTTTTTTCCGCGTAATGTAGAAATTCGGTGCTTGCTCGTCTCCTCCCCCTCCAACTTTAAACGGAGAGGGTTAAAGGCGATATGTAAATCGAGCATGCACCGCTGCCGTGCCTGGCTCAAGCCGGGCCCGGCCGAACATGTGATTGTGCCTCGCCGAGGCGCGCTACTCGCATCTGAGATCGGAAAAGACCTTTCTATTGAAGATGCCCCTTCTATCCTTTACTCCAGATCCCATGCTTCATCTTGCTCTCTTGCTCATGCGGCATGAGCCAAAGCCTGGGATATGGGAGCGCCTAAGGCGGAACATATATCTTGGCTTACCAGTGCGTTTTCGACTTATGGGGCCACGAAGCGTGCGATGGATATGCCGAAATGGGGCGGCGGTGCCACTGGGGCCTTCGGCGGAGCTCCCTATGGGGCCACGAAGCGCGTTAGCGGTGTGCCGAAATGGGGCGGCGGTGCCATGCGAACTTTCCTACTGCGGCCTTAGGTGGGGCTCCTTATGGGACCGCGAAACGTGTGAGGGGTGTGCCGAAATGGGGCGGCGGTGCCATGCACACTTTCCCATTGAGGCCTTAGGTGGAGCTCCCCATGCGCCCATGGGATGGGCATGCGGAGAGCAGAGGCAGGGGGGGGATTTTTTGGATTGCCTGCTCGTTGAGGCAACTAGCCTGTCGAGTTACGGTGGCGCTGCGGCTAGCGACGCAACTGAAATGCAGGATCGCACGGGCACCTAAGGATTGCAGTACACAGTACCAGTACTCCATACCCACATCCCAAATAATCCCATCCACCAATCCGACCCATGTGGACGAGACGCGCCGCGGTCTGAGACCCACGGGAGAGAAACATCAGCTGACAGCCGTGCGGCTCAACCCGTACGGTAGGGCGAAAGGCGCACAGGCTCGCTCGGCAGCGACTGAAAATCGTGGTCTGCGCTAGGACTGGGGCGAGCAAGGCGGCAGGCTGCACAAAGGGAAACAGCGGTCCTGCAGGCTTTGTGTCGTTGGTTCCCTGCCCAAGAAATCACAAAGCGATAAGCTGCCAAAATGGCGCTGTCGTGTGCGCAAGAGAGGTCGCACGATGAAATGTCCGATCCCGCCCAGCAACCCGACTGACCCTCCATGCATCCGCCCCTTCAAAGAGAGGCGGGCAGCGTGCAACAAGAGAGAGAGGGCATGCTCGCTGGCTGGCTGGCGAACCAGCCACTGTACCTCGCGGGCGGGGGGGGGCGATACGGAGCTGCCCCCCGCCGGCCAGCCTTGGACAGGCCGCGCCAGCGGGGGGGGGGCGCACTCGGTCGACAGGGGGAGGACTGCAGTCGCCCCGCACACCAGTGTGCGGGGGTCCATGCCCCGCAGGCCCTGGCTGCTTGCTTGCCAGGGCCACCTGGACCTGACCCACACCCAGGCACGTCGTAGCGAATCTGACTGATCAATCAGCGCGGCGAGAGGCAGGCGGGGACGGTACAAATGACGCGCGGGGCGGCGAGGGGAGGGGCGGCTGGCGGCGAGAGAGCGAGAGAGCGAAAAGGGCAGGTCGCTTCCTCGCTCGTGATCCCTCCTCACCTCCACCCAACCTGATCCTGAAACTCCACCCAATCTTCTACTAGCGAAAGCTACCGCTGCCGAAATTCGGCAGCGTCATCCAAAGAAATGCGCCTGCGGCAAGACACGACTTCCGTCTGTCTCTGAGTAGTGCGTTCCGCCTTCGGCCGACACTCCTGGGGCCTGGACCTGAATCCGCTGGGACCTGCAACATCCCTAGCACTAGCCATGGGGCATTCTTGAAATCAGCCGCCTCTGATGGACTTGGCAGATCTGGCATTGAGGGGTCAACACCACATAGATAACTTCATGATTGCAGAAACGGGGCAGCAAGGGAAGGGGCGGCTGGCGGTGAGAGAGCAAGAGAGCGAAAACAGGGGGGGACGCTCCCTCGCTCGCGATCCCTCCTTACCCTCCGTCTAACCTCTACCCAACCTTCTGATTAGCCCAAGATGCCGCTGCCGAAATCTGGCTGCAACGTCCATGGAGCTATGCGTGCGGCAAGGCGCGCCTTACGTCTATCTCTGGCCTCAGCGCGTTTGCGTTGAATCATGTCACGCTGTGCATCCGTGAGCTGGACTGGAGTAGGCAAAGGTGGGGGGTCGGAAGCAGGGGCGACATGTGACGGAGACGCAGTGCCTTCTAGAAAGGCAAGGGCGTCTGCGTATTCCTGCTCTTCGTCTGCCTCGGCCGGCCCTGCCTGCCGAGGAGTGGCGCTGGGGTCGTGCACAAGTGACGGTTCGGGCACATCGGCAACTGGCCTTTCACTTGGGGGCTGAGGGGGCGAGAACCTAGAGCTTTCAGGATCGGCGCGTAGGCGTCGCGTCGTAGCTCCTACGAAATCGGGGGCCCACTCCTTGTTCGTGCCTAGATATGGGTCCCAAGCAACATAAAAAGCCTCTAGTGCCCCACGGAGTGCCTCTTCCTCCTCCTCCAGGTCCTCGGTCCATGCCTGAGGGTCGCTCGTCACACGCATATGATTGACCGCATCCACGATGCCGTGGGCCAGTACCTGACAAAGCGCGGGGGGGTATGTTTTCTTTTTTGGCCGTCCGCCATTCATCCTTTTGACCGTCGAAGCCCAAGAGCAGTTCGTGGGCGTTCCGTCCATGTGAGCAACGTCCGCGGCCAGGCGTTTCCAAGAGGCGATCATGCATTGTACGCGTCCTCAAAGCCGGTATTCGTGTAGGCGCGCGAGCACACTGTCCGTGTTTGCACTGATCGAAATCGGTTGTAGAGGCCGCAGGGGACGACATGATCGCTCGCAAGGGTGGGCACAGGAATGAACTCACAGCCTCTTGTCGCCACGACGCTGGTACTGGGTGCTCCATCCAACAACAAGTGCCGACGGCTAGTTCAACGGCGACAAGTTCTATCATGGGTCCTAGGAGCTCGTTGCCAACACGTACCTGCTCCATTTGACGCGGTGTAATGGCAAGCATGCCCCAGAAATCGTCGTGGGACCGCAGTGGTGGGGGCCCCATGTTCCGAGCCCATCGGATGGCGGACCAGGTTTCGCATGGGGGCCCACCTCCAGATAGGGCCACCCTGCGCGCGCGGATATGTTCCTTCCAAACCTCCAAGGTCTGGGGTCGCATCATATTCCCAAGGACGGGGTCGATAGCAATGTCTATGGACAGGACAGTGACCGTAACATCAACGTCGTAGTGCGTCCACTCTAAACATGCCTGAATGTCCTCTGGCCGCCGACGTCCACAAAACAAGTTGAGGACAGAATACTCGGCCCTCTTGATGGCAGCAGGTAATGCCTGCGCCGCCAGGCCTGTATACTGGTCGGGTAGGAACATGCGGGTTGGGTAGCGTTCTGTGGGTAGGGCTCGGCATCCACGTCATCTAGTCCTGGCAGAGGCACTGGTGGTGGTATGAAGGCTGCTCGGTCATCGTCGGTAAGATAGGGGTCAGCCTCCAGTATGGCCATGCGTGCGTCCTGTTGTGACAGGTGAAGGTGGTTGGTGGCCTCCTCAGTTAGTGGGCAAGACGCCTTGGTAGTGGGCGCGACCACGTGCCGTCGGGGTATACGTACTTGGGCGGTAGTGCCGGGTGGTTGGGGGATGGGTTGTGGTTGCAGGTGGTGGGCTGGGTTGTCGGTCTGTAGCAAACACACAAGTACACGCCGTGGTGATCCCACTGATAAAGTAGAACGTAGTGAGGCACGTAGTGCATGTGCCGCTGGGGCATGCGCATCCCTTTGCGAGTGTTGATAGCTGTCGATGTGCGCGCGCGATATGTGTCCGAAGGGCTCGATGGCGTGAGTACTGTGTGCTGCACCACAGACATATATGCGTGGGATGTGCGGCAGGGGGTGGGGGATCCACGATGAGCCCGCGCTCGTTAGTGTAGATTCGGCCGGGCACTCCGACTGGCTTCACAACGGCAGAGAACTGGTGTTCGACATGTTGCGCCAACGTCACACGTGCTGCATGCTGCGCGTGTGCATGTAATCCAGCCTGAATAATGCGCTTCCATGCTGACTGACTGCGGCGAAGACGAGATTCCCATGCGGCAAAGCCGTCGGCTGGGAGAGGTAAATCACCCAGGGCGGGGAGCGCCTGTTGTAGCCATCCGAGATCATCATACCAAAGTCCCAGGATAGTCCGATTTTGTGTGTTCGTAGCGGTGGCTGCGTGCCACTCGGCCGCAACAAGCCCGAAAACGACCGAGGGACCTGTATGGACCAAGGACCCAAGTAGCCGAAGTCTGGCGGCCCGTAGGATCATGGCTGGAGAGGGTCGACGCAAACGTGCCACGACCAACTGATCAGAGACCTGCGAACTGTCCTCGCGATAGCTGACACGGGCGGCTGCTCGATACACCTTCATGACCTCGACGTGTATGAGATGTGCTCCAGCACGGGTGAGGGAGGGCCCAGCCCTTGCATTGTACAGTCGACTGGACATGACGAGACTGTCTGCTAGAATAAGGCGGTCTCGCACATCCAAGTCATCGGTGGCAAACACCCGTCGTCGTAGCACTTGCAGAGAGGCGACCGGCGACGACGACCGATAACGTATTTCTGGAGTCATGACACCTCCCGCATCGAACACCGATCCCAGATGGATATAGATGTGTACGATGGGTGCCTGAATCCGTCCCAGAAGATCCGAGACGCCAACAATGTGTCCTCCACATTCATGCCACGCAGCATGCCTAGCCTTTTTTGATCCGGGTCCGCGCCACGAAATCAAAGCCGCCGTTTTGGATGGTCCCAGGTTGAGTTTGTGTCCTCGGGTGGCAAACGCCTCGGAAACACATACAAGTACTCGGCTAAGTCCATCATACAGCTGGCTCGCAGGCATGATTAGGATGACGGCTCCATCATCTGCATATGAAATATCGAGTAGTGGTAGAGCGGGTTGGGGTCGTTCAGTCGGGTCGGCAGGCAGTAATGCTGCCAGCGACCTGCCTGCTGGTGGTGGGAGAAGGTGGGCATATCCTTGATCGGTAAGCTGGGTGCGGACGTCCTTCATGCAGTCGGCCACTTGTAGCTCGAATAGAACGTCAGCTAGGGGTTGCCCAGGAAAGAAGGATCTCTGTGGGAACGATACTTGATCGGACCCTTCGCAGACAAACCAAAGGGGCCTGGTAGCATTGGCCCACTTGGGCCACCACATGTCGGTCGACATCCGAGCTGTTGAGGGCCGCGGGCCGCTCGCTGAGTCTCTGGGCAAGCTGAGGCATCACAGAGGGCGGTAGTCCGGTGGCTCGCACCAACGTCGCAACTGCATCGTCATCGAGCTCGGTCTCGTGGCATGCACGTATAACGAGCTCTCGAATGGCCCGATAAAAAGCTTGTGCCACGTCCAGAAACAGGGCTCCAAAACTCGTGTTCTGCCGTCGTGCTAGAGCCTGTGCAGTACGTAGTATGAGGGATGCGTGGGCGGTGCCGCGGCCTGGGAGGCCCCCGAAGTGGGTTTCGCTTGCTTCCTGGGCCAGGAAGGGAAGTAGTTGTTTCCGTATGCGCCTCCGAGACGCCTTTCCTATCTCGGACGAGTCAAGAATAGACCTGGAGCTGAGGCATTGTGTCGGGTCCGCTTGACCAGACTTGATGAGACCCCTGTAAAATCCACCCCTTCCACTGGATAGGCTCCACTAGTGTAAGGGAGAACTGGAGTTGGAGTGGGTAGTAGTAAGTAGCGACGGCAGCAGGGCACGCTCGCACCAGGCCTCCTGGGATCCCGTCACAACCTGGGGCCGAACGACGGGCCTGTCGGCAAGACCACTGAAAATCGGAAAGCGTCGGGATTGTGGCCAGCGAGACTGGGGCATCGGTCGGCGTGCCTTCATACGGTGCACGTCCGAAATGCCCGGCTATATGGGGGATATCATCCATAGAGAAGGTGGCCCCGAGCTCGAGGCTGGCAAAGTGCTGTTGCCATCGCTGGGCAACTGCTCGCTCCGACACAAGAGGCTGTCCCGTGATGTCGCGTAGGGCTGGGAGAACACGATCAATCTTGCGCCTTTTGGACCCTGCCCCGATACGTCGTAAAGCCGAATAAGCTTCGGCAAACTGCCGTCGGTCCCAGGCGCTTTTGACTCCCTTGGCAATGGCAGCACAATGCCAGGCGGAATCGATTCCCGTGGATTGTTGAATTACGTACGTGGCAGCACGCAAAAATATGTAGCTGGCGGCCCAGTAAAAGCCCATCCACCCTTGGCAAAACTCTAGTATGGCTCCCAGTTGAAACCAGTGTCCTGACGGTGGGAATAGTAGTTCGGCGGTGGTAGGTAGGCGGGGTAAGTATCTGAGGCCCACTAAGTGGTCTTGGTTGAAAGGTGGGTAGGTATACTTGGCTGTTGGACTGCGTAGGGGCAGGGTAAACGGGGCAGCGCAGTCCATGACCGTGTCGGTAGCCTTCGCGATAATTCGGCATATACACAGTAGTGGGTAGTGGGGCGGGCTCTCGCGCCATGAATGGCGCCAATTCAAAGTCCGATGGCAAAACCAAGTGCCACTCTCAGCACCGTCGGTGGCCCAAGCAGTGAACACGCACGTGAGCAGTAGGCGGGGCAGTTGTGACCGTAGGGCCCGTAGGGCCGCACGTCCTTGAGTTCTAAGGTCCATGAGGTCCAGGGATCCTTTGGATATCCAGCCATGTTTGGCCTGTCGGCCACTGTCCGAGACACTGGGCGGGAAGGCAACCTGGGCCGCACGCAAAATGTGCTGGTTCAAGTGATCGGCATGGTCGTCCGGGTGGGTTTGGTGGGCGGGCTGAGGCACTGACTCAAGCTCACGCACGAATGCGGCACAACACTCTGGATCATTGTACTTCGCTTCGTCCACTCGTAAACGGGACCATGTGTGCGCGTGCTGGCATGGCAGAGATGGGGACACATGCACATCTGCCGACGCCACAAAATGATCATCACTACGCAGAGAGGGATCAAGATCCACTTCCACTGACTGTCGTGTAACGCACGATAGCTGTCCGCATAGCACAGTGATGTAATCAATGCGATGCCGTGGGTCAGTCCCTTGAGCCCCAGGGGGAAGCCAGGTACCATGGACCCCAGAAGCCGAAGGTAGCATCGTGGATTGGGCAGTTTGTCCCGTGGTTTGCAGAAACTTATGGAAACGCGCCCCAGTGTGGTTCTCGTTTTCGGCAGCAACGTCGCCAACATGCTCCGAGACCCGAGAGCCCAGAATAGCATTAACATCCAACAAACAGTACAGGGGTGCGGGATGCGGGCGCTGGCGCAGGATGCGTTCGATACTTACCCACCACTCTTCAACCTCGACGCTGTCACGTCTGGAGTGCGGAGCATGCCCGACCAAGATATCGACACACAAATGTGGTGCACGCACAGCAACAAGAAGATGGTGAGAGGCAAAGCTGAGAACACGGAGATGGCGGCGAGCTAGCGTACACCCACGCAAGTACTGAATACTTGTGCGCGCCCACAAAGCTACCCCACCTGCACCCTTCTGTTCGGCGGCGGCGGTGAGCACAAGATACTGTGCAGCAGGCGCCCATCCATTGCGACGTATCCTAGTCTCAAGCGTGCCGATAAAGAGAAACTGACGAGCATCAAACAAGCACGCCAAAGATAGCATGCGCCCTGGGGTGTCTAGTCCTGCTGCGTCCTGGTACCGACATCGTATCCGCATCCTGCCTCCTTTCCGTGCAGCTTTCCTCCTGGGCCGTAATGTAAGAACATTGGCCACAGCAAACCTGGCAAATGCATAAAGACCTGAACTGGAAGGCGAATGGGCCGCGTCTTCACTTCCCGAGCTGAGTCCTGCATGCGGCGAGAAAGCACGACGGGGATCTAGAAGAGGTGGACATATGCTGGGCATTTCGCTCATGCCAACTTTCGGGTATACCCCATGACCCTCGCTGTCGTTGGAAATAACTAACATCCACAGCCAGGGCACAGCAGCAACGGCGGCGGCGCCTAGCGCAGACCACGGTTGAAAGTCGTCGGGCGCAGTCGGTGCAAGGCCCATGTAGGCTAATCGTGCAATGGTATCTGCAAGCTCGTTCCGTGGATCGGCATTGTGCCCCAAGACGTGTTTCCAACGCACCGTGGTAAAACAGCGGAGAAGCTTCAGCGCCCCATCGAACATCCCAGGATAGTCCCCACAAAATGAGTAGTGTGTTCCGCCTTCGGCCGACCTGATTACAAGGCTAGTGTCCGTGAAAACTTCCAGGGGCCTGGACCTGAATCTGCTAGGAGCCTGCAACATCCATAGCACTAGCCATAGGGCAGCTTGAAATTCAGCAGCACCTGAAGCACTTGGCAAGTCGAGGAGAGAGGGGTCAACACCACATAGGTAACCTTCACATGTGTACTGTTGTGTGGCAGTAACTGAGTACACACACCAAGCCCATGATGGTGGTCCACCCAGTACTTGCACCCGAGATCCACCATATCCGTCCGTATGTACCTCATACCTGATAACCTCATCCTCGGGGGGGGGGGAAGGGTACCTCCGTGGGATTCAAAAAAGGAACGTGTGCTGGTATGAAGGTAGGGGGAGAAAAAGCAGGAGTCGGGCGACTGCTGAGGCCCGTGGAAGACTGGCGTGAGAGTGTGAGCACAGGGCCAGGGCTGACGCAGGCCTCTTACAATAGACTCACAATCGGGGATGGGGCAAGGCGGCCTGGAGCGAGGGGGGGAGGCGAATCGGACTCCATCCGATCGGTGGGCTCTGACGCGACATCGGCTGCGCTGGCAGCCACAGGCGAGCTATGAGATGGCTCAGGCATCTCACCCCCAGCAGCTCGCCTGTCCTGCTGCATCACCCCAGCGTCGACTCTCCCGTCGATTCTGCACCAGCACCGCCAACCATCTCGAAGCCGACGGGCCTGCGGGGGCTGCGATCGCGGCTGTGCCGCGTCCGCCTTGCAGCCGCCTCCGTCTCGTGGTCGCCGAACTCCGCCGCGACGTCAGCACGTCCAGCTGGGGCCGCCATGCTGCCGCGGCCCCGATGCCCGCCAAGCTGCTGCTGCCTGGCCATGGCGTCCACGAGCAGCGGCTGGCCTGGCGGGCGCCTTGCACACTCCTGCTCGCGCTTGGCGCGGCGTGCCGTGGCAGCACGAGCGCGCACGGCAGCGAGGTCCTCGCCGTCGGTCCCTGTAGGCGCCGCAGGTGCGCCGTCAGAAGCCGCAGGCGCGGGCGGAGCGGGGCCAGCGGCAGCTGCAGGGTCTGCTGCTCCGTCAACTGGGCTCGCTACCGCGGCCGCGGCGGCGGGTGCGGCGGCTGCGAGCTCCTCTGCCGTCGGCGTGCGGCCCAGGCGCTGAGGCTGGCCAGCGAAGGGCCTGACCTGCGGGCCGCTGCCTTCAGGTGGGGCGGGGACCTCGGCGGCGGCCGCTGGGGTCCTTGCTGCAGCCATCGCCGTCTGCAGCGTCGTCAGCATTGCCGTCGAGCTGCTGAGCTGGGCCGCGAGCGTCGCCTGGCCGCTCTGGAGCTCCGCGATGGCCGCCAGCTGCGCGGGAGTGCTTTGAGGCGTCTGAGGCGCCGCGCCTCCAGCCTCTGGCGTCCGCGTGCCCTCCGCGTCCGCGCCCATGTCCACGTCTTCAGCTGCGCCACCAGCTGCAGGGATGGGCTGCATCGCCTCGAGCTGGTCCAGCAGCATCTTGGCCCTGCCATGCTCCTTCTCGCGCTGCGTGCACTTCGCGCCGGCCCCCTGCAGGCGTGCCTGCGCCTTGTCGACGGCCTCGCGGGCACGCTCGAGCTTGCTCAGGGCCTTGGCGACGAAGGCCCGCTGTCGGTCACAGCGCTCACCTGGCGCGCGGGCCGTGGTAACCATGCATAGCTGGACACTGTACTCCAGCTTCTGGCTTGTCAAGATCTCCTCGGAGGCTCCGAGGTCGATGGAAGCTTGCAGGCGCTTCCCTGTCGCAGCAGCAATCTGTCGTAGCGTCTTCCTGTGCGCCGCCAAGGCGCGCTCATCACTGGGCGGGTCAACCCATGCTGGGTGCTGCCTCGCCTCCTGCGGCAGCGCGGGGAGGATCCCGAGCGCTGGGCTGCGCACCTCTTCGTCGGCGTCCGAGACGCCGTGGCCGTCGGGGTCGGGTTCGGGCTCATCCGCGAAGCCTACGCGTGAGCCCGACCGTGGCCGCTCCTCACGCCTCTCGCGCTCGCGTCTGCGGCGGCGGGAGACGGAGCGTCGGCGGGCTGGCGTCCCTGGGGATGTCGAGCCTCGTCGACGGGGGTGCTGCTCCTGCTGCTGCTGCGGCTGCTGTTGCTGCTGTCGCTGCTGTGGTGGGCCACCATGCCCTCCTCCTCCGACTGGGCCCGTAGGGCCTGGGTAGCAGCACTTGCAGAGCCTCTCCTGTGGCCCGTTGAAGCTGCCACAGTCGTCGCACCACCAGCCTGGCGGTGGGGGCGGCGGCGCACCTTGCCACGGCGGCGGGGCGGTGCCGCCCGTCGCGCCCGTGCGGCCCTTGCCGTTGCCTCCCTTGCCCATGGCACTGTGGTGGGCGGCAAGGAGGCGTGCGGCGGCCGCGACACGCAGCAGCGTGCGCGACTGTGCTCGTCTCAGGCGCGCACGGCGATGCCACGCGGGCTCGGCGCGCCCGCGCCTGGGGGGTCCAGCGCCGCCAGCGGGCCCAGCAGGCGTGCCAGGCGGGGGGCTGCGCGAGCGGGCGCGGCCAGCCGCAGGCCGCCCAGGCGCGGATCGCGCGGGACTGGGGCGCGGGCCAGCGCGCGTGGCTGCCGCCCCGGGAGAGGTCGCCGTACCTGGTACGGCACCCAAACCTCTCGAACCGGGGCGGCGGCTTGGCAGGGAGGGGAGGAGGGAGGAGGAGGAGGAGGGGGAGGAGGAAGGAACGAGGAGGATGGACGCGGGGCGCTGTCTCTTCAAAACGAGGACCCAACACCACAGGATGGTTGGGAAGAAAAGATCCTCGAGCTTGTTGTTGGCTTCACTCGGCAAGCACTTGGAGGCGCAGAGGCTCGCCTTCGTCTCCACGGACAAGGTGCGCCGAGGATGCGAGCTGGCAGCCCTGGCAAGCTTGCGGCGCGCGCACGAAAAAAAAACAACACGATCCCCGAACAACAATTGTTTGGAGAAGAACCCAACCACGAAACGCTGTACTGGGCGGGGAAACCGCATGCGAACTGCGCCACTGGGACCTTCGGTGGAGTTCCCCATGGGGCCACGAACCACGAGACGCTGCACTGGGCGGGGGAACCGCATGCCGACTGCGCCACTGGGACTTTCGGTTGAGCTCCCTCTGTGGTCACGGAATGCTGTACTGGGCGGGAGAATTGCATGCGAATTGCACCATTGGGACCGTCGGAAGAGCTCCCAATGGGGCCACGAAACGCTTTACTGGGTGGGGGAACCTCATGCGGACTGCGCCACTGGGACCTTCGGTGGAAGTCCCTCTGGGGCCACGAAGCGCTTTACTGGGTGGGGGAACCGCATGCGGACTGACCCACTGCCACCTTCGGTGGAGGTCCCTACGGGGCCACGAAGCGTCGTACTGAGTGGGGGAACCGCATGCGGACTGCGCCACTGGGACCTTCGGCGGAGCTCCTCAGGGGGGCACGAAGCGCTTTACTGGGTGGGGGAACCGCATGCGGACTGCGCCACTGGGACCCTCGGTGGAGCTCCCAATGGGGCCACGAAGCGCTTTACTGGGCGGGGGAACCGCATGCGGACTGCGCCACTGGGACCCTCGGTGGAGCTCCCAATGGGGCCACGAAGCGCTTTACTGGGTGGGGTAGCCGCATGCGGACTGCGCCACTGGGACCTTCGGTGGAAGTCCCTCTGGGGTCACGAAACGCTGTACTGGGTGCGGGAACCGCATGCGGACTGCGCCAGTGGGACCTTTGGTAAAGCTCCCTCTGGGTTCACGAGACGTTGTACTGGGTGCGGGAACCGCATGCGGACTGCGCCACCGGGACCTTCGATGGAGCTCCTCATTGGGCCGCGAAACGTTGTACCCGGTGGGGGAATTGCATGCGGATTGCGCCAGTGGGACCTTTGTGGAGCTCCCTCTGGAGCCACGTAACGTGATACTGGGCGGGGGAACCGCACTGCGCCACTGCGACCTTCGGTGGAGCTCCCTCTGGGGCCACGAAACGCTGTACTGGGTGCGGGAACCGCATGCGGACTGCGCCACTGGGACTTTCGGTGGAACTCCCTCTGGGGCCACGAAACGCTGTGCTGGTCGGTGGAACAGCATGCGGACGGCGCTACTGGGACCTTCGGTGGAGCTCCCTATGGGGCCACAACACGTGTTTAGAATTGTGCCAAAGTGAAGGGGGGGACGGGAGGAGGGAGGAGCGGGAGTAGAGGAGAGGAGAAATGAGGAGAGGAGGAACGCGGGGCATTTGTTTTTTCAAAACGAGGACCCAACACCACAGGAGTGTTGGGAAACATGTGCGTCTATTGTCAGAATTCTTTGCTTAGCGTGTCGCTCTGCCAGTTCTGGCCCACCACGCCTTGGAGCGACATGCTATCCACGTGCGCATTTCCCAAGCTTCAACGTCCCGAGCTTTTCCCAGCCTGCCGCCCCGCGTAGCGGAACGACGCGCTGTCCGCGTACAAGGCATTGCGTGCCGCCTGTGCCGCCATTGCGACGCGCTATCCGAAAAGTTCTCTTGACCGTAAACCAGAGCTTTTGGAGCTCCGCGCGGATTTCTTGGCTCGGCGCTGGGCACCCCTGGCGGCGCCGCCGGAGCCGCCCCTGGTGCGCTCTGCGCGCTAAGAAGATGGGTCTAGCGCAGATCCAAGAAATCCACGCAGACCTCCGGAAGATTATGCTTCAGTCGATCCGACTGGGGACTTCGAAGGGTCCAGGGTCGGCGCCCGGGTCGGTGGCAGGTCGTCTCGGAGGAGCTGTGCGGCGGCGGGCATTTGTCCGAGCTTTTCAAGGAGAGTGCCGCCATCCCCCCTCCAAGGCGGGGAGGGAGGGAAAAGGGAACGAGAAGGAGAAGCATTATGGGGATCAGTCGCACTATTTGTCGTAAACTTATTCCCAACCCTTCTGCGTTGGGTTCTCGTTTTGAATAGAGCACTGCTCGCGCGAACCTTCCTTACTTCCCATCCCTCTCTTCCCCCCTGCATTTGACCTCGCCATCCTGCCTTTGGGGGGCTGCGATCTGTGAAACTGTCGCCACTTTCGAGGGCTGCTGGGGGGCCCAGCACAGAGGGTACCCGCGGCAGACTCAAATTAGACCTCGCCATCCCTGGGGGGCTGCGATCTGTGAAAGTGTCGCCACTTTCGAGGGCTGCTGAGGGGCCCAGCACAGTGGGTACCCACCGCAGACTCAAATTAGACCTCGCCATCCCTGGGGGGCTGCGATCTGTAAAACTGTCGCCACTTTCGAGGGCTGCTGGGGGGCCCAGCACAGTGACCCCACGGCAGACTCAAATTAGACCTCGCCATCCCTGGGGGGCT
>CAUYUJ010019363.1:0-12500 GCA_963575745.1 Prorocentrum cordatum | reverse complement strand
TTTCCTTCAACAAGCGTTCATCGTGACGCATGCAGTTTGATTCTCCTTCACATCTCGCGGAATGAACATTCAGCTCAAGCGTTAGTTTCATCATTGCAGTTGGCCACGCGTTCAAACAGCTTCTGCCGGTAGCTGCCAACAAGCAGTTTCTACCTTTCTAGTCCAGCTCGAGCTTTCGCGCTTTCGCACACAGCTTGTACCTCAGTCTGGCGAATAAGGCAGGGTCCAAAAAAAGACAACCCCGCGCAGCGCCAGGCAGTCACAGGGTAGCCCGATAGGGTCACCAGGACCCTCTCCTGCTTCAACATCCTCCAATTGCCTCTTACTGTCCTCCGTCGTCGTCGTCGTCGTCGTCATCGTCCTCCGCATTCCTCCTCGTACTTGCTCTCGTTATCTTCGTCTTTGTCCTTGTGCTTCTCTTCCTCCTCGTTGTCCGCATGCTCCCTCTCGCTATCCTCACGTTCTTCACGTCGTCCTCGTCATCGCCTTCTCGTCGCCCTCGCCTTCCTTTTCTTCTTCTCCCCCCAATACGCCCATTGGACTGAAGCGGCGCTTCCCGTTCTTACCCGATCAGGTTTGTAATTTCGGGACACCGATCTGGAGGAGGTCCAAAACCAGAAACGCATTTGGGAATCCACCGCCTCTCTACCCTTGCTGGGGACTGCTAACAACAATTCGCGCGACGCTAAGGCGAGAGCCGGAGTTTGGAAATTACCAGCCACCCATAATTTGAAATTGCTCTAACTCTGCCAAAGCATGCGGGTGGCGTCAAAACACGGGCTGCATTCGGGAGAACATGGTCAGCTTCAGGGAAGTATGTTGCCCCCCCTCCCCGACGACGAAGACGACGACCGACGACACTCGACCATTCCCTGCTCACCCAATCTGCTTTCTGCGGTCATCCGTCGCGCCCTGTTGAGCCCGTCCTTCCTTCTCCTTATCTCTCTTTTCCCTCTCTTTCCTTCCCCTCCTCGTCCTGGTCCTCCTGGTCGTCGCCGTCAGTGTCTTCATCCGTAGCCAGTTTTTGGCTGAAACAGATTGCCCCGAGGGTGCATTGCCACGCGCGCGCGCGCCGCAGTACTTCGGCGCGCCCTGACCGTGGAGCAGCAGGTGCACTTCGGGTTCTCGCACCAACATGCTGACGAAGGCAGACAGCAGGTGCTTCAAAGACGAGCGGATGTCGGGGGAGGTGGACGAGCTCGTTGGATGGACCACCGAAGATTTCGAGGTCGCGATGCGAGAGGCAGCTGCGCGGGAGGAGTGCGCCACTGTCGGCGAGGCTGGTGGGAAGGCCACGGCGGCGGCATCCTGCAAGCTCTTCGTGGGCGGCCTCTCGGCTCAGACGAGCACGGAGGCCCTCCGCGCGCACTTCTCGAAGTACGGCTGGCTAGTCGACGCGGTGGCCATGTCGAAGGCCGGGCGCCCGCGAGGGTTCGGCTTCGTGACGTACGACTCGCCCGGCCCTGCGGCCATGGCACTCGTGGAGCCGCAGTGGCTGGACGGCCGCCTCGTGGACGTGAAGCGCGCGGTGCCTGGCGAGCGGACCCCAGAGCGAGCATCGAGCAAGGTTTTCGTCGGCGGCTTGTCCCAGGACGTCACCACCGATGACCTCAGGGCCTACTTCGGCGCCTACAGCCCCGTGGCTGACGCGGTGGTGATGGTGGACCGGCGCACGAGCCGCTCCCGCGGCTTCGGCTTTGTCCGCTTCGGCAGTGGTGCCCAGGGTTCTGCCGCGGCGGAGGCGGTCCTCCTGGACTCCCCGAAGCACCGCCTCGCGGGCAAGTGGGTCGAGGTGAAGCGGGCCACGCCCGCCGCCGCTCTCCAGGAGCTGTCGCCCACGACAGCGTCCGACGGCGCCGGCAGCCCCGCGTCCCTGGCGATGATGGAGGCCTCGGCCGCCTACATGATGGACGTTCTCGCGTGGCCCGACGCCTTCGCCGGCGCCGGCTTCCCTAGCGGCGTGCAGGCCGCGTCGCCGTTGTGGGGCGCGGGCCGCGGACACACGCGTGGCCGCCGCGGCCGCCGCCGCAAGGGCAGGATGGGCGGGGACGCCGGCGATGGCAGCGACCGCGGCGAGGGCGAGCAGCAGATGATCTACTGCGACAGTCCCTGCGGCCACGGCTCTGCCAGCGGCTCGCCCTTCGGCAACTCGCTGTCAGGCCTCGACCTGCCCCCTGGGCTGCCTGTCAGCCCCGCGGCGGCGGTGGTCGCGGCAGGCCGAGCCTTCCAGGCTGCGTCCCTGGGGGCCCCGCTGGCGCCCCTCGGACTGGATCAGCTCTGCTTCGACATGAGCCCCGCCTCCATGGCAGGGCGCCTTGGCGTCATGGGCGGCGTGCACCAGACCAACGGCTTCGGTGACCTCGGCGGCCTCCGCGCCGCCGC
The DNA here is from genome assembly GCA_963575745.1 of Prorocentrum cordatum. Classification (NCBI taxonomy): domain Eukaryota; class Dinophyceae; order Prorocentrales; family Prorocentraceae; genus Prorocentrum; species Prorocentrum cordatum. The sequence goes on along the minus strand of CAUYUJ010019363.1, from coordinate 10,118 downwards.
GGCCAAGCTCTCGCAGGGCGACTCGGAGAACAACGCGAGCCGCGCCAACCGCGCCGCCACACCACCGCGTTGCCCCCATGGCAGCCCAGGGCCTAACGCCTCGCCCATGAAGGTGACCTGCAGCGACGACTTTTCTGGACTGCTCCCCGGACGGCGCTCGGGCAAGAATGTGACCACGCAAGGCCTGCCCTCGTGGCCGTGTGCACAGTGAGCCGCCGCATGCCGCGCTGCGGGAGCAGCAGCGTGTCCAGAAAGCCCTCGCTTCAGGACGGCGCCCCGCGCGCGAGCGCGCCGCGGCCCCAGGGGTTGCAGGCTGCGCTGCGCCAGTGCACAATCACCCTTCGGGAGTCCGAAAGCCTAGGCAGGTTGCACACTTTCAGAGTTCCACCCTGCGCTCATCAGCAGCGCTCATAGGCGTGTGGCGTAAGGGGGGCGGCCTCCGTAGAAAGCAGGAGGGCTTCGGGGAAAGCCGATTGCCCACTGGCAAGTACTATCGGAAGGCACCAGACCCTTCTAAGGAGCCCCCTGCCTTCTCAGAACGCTGCCTCCCTCTCCCCACCCCCTTGCGCGCGCCGCCACTTCAGGTGCAGCTGCTAATTATACGTTCAAGGTGCATTATATCCTGCGACGTGACGTGAGACTCAAGGGGGGGTCTCGGTCGCACGTCGCGTGCAGCGTGATGCTAGCAGCGGCAGTCGCGGTCCTGGTTGTGACAGCCGGGCCCTGCACGCGTGCGCGGGCATCTTTGAGCATTACTCTGCAATGCTTAATTAGTACGTAATCAGCGCTGGTGGCAAGCGGACCCTGTAGGGCTAGTGAAAAGGGCCGAAGCCGCCACCGCGTTGTTTTAGTAGGTGCGGCGTAGTGCCGCGCACGATGAGTGCCATTGGAAGAGGAGGCGCAGCAGGAAGAGAAAGACGGAGGTAGGATGGAGGAAAGAGTGAGCAGGCTCATGCTATGCCTTTGATGTGCGCTTCGTGCATGTGTTGTTCCTTGCACGGCGAAGCGGCAAGCGTATGCAATGGTTGCGCGCCTGTAGTTGCCCACGCAGTGGACTTTCTGGAGGAATGTGATTGGAGATGGTCACGGGAGATTGAGGGATGACGCCAGTCTTATACAGGCTTGTGCTGTAGTTGCGAGGTTCGCCTCGACGGTTGCGAGTCCTCGCCCTCCAGGGGAAGCTGGTGGCCATTTAGGACTAAGGATGCCCCTCTCCTCGCGCACGCGCGCCTTCTGGCCACGGCACGATTGGAACAGACATCGGAGCAGCCTTCATACCCGACGCCGTCTCTCTGCTCCGTCAGCTCGGGCCCCTTTGACCTGGGCTCAGGCGTGCGCTATATTAGCTCGCTCGGACGGCTGGGTTTCGCTGCGGCGAGGACGAGGGCGTGCCCAGATATTGTGGGTGCGGCGACGACCCCAGCGCGTGCTGTCAAGGCTGAGCGCCGCCAGTTGCCCAGAGTCGGTCCGATGTCGAACGAACAGCGCTATCGGAAAGCCAGGACCGCTCAAATTTGAACGACCCACGTGGTGCCGGATACCAGCGCACACGCGACCCGATTCGAATTTGCCGTCGGGGTGTTGGGAAGGTCGGAGGTGTCGACGACGTGGCCGCTCCTGGCTGCCGCCCTGCGCGCTCGCGGGAGGCGCAGCAGGCGGTCCTTCCGTCCAAATGAGGTTTCCGGCTGCTTGAAGCCTCTGCTGGAGGCTCCCGAGGGACCCCGCGGAGGTTTGCGGAGGCCCTCGGAGGCCAAAAGCGTCGCCAAAAACGTCGCCCAGAAGCTTACCTCTTCGATCCTCCTGAACGCCGAACGCTTGTGGCATCGGGGCTCGATCTGAAGGTTGCCATCCCTCGATCCTCCTCTCCTCCTCCTCCTCCTCCTCCTCCTCCTCCGCCGTCCGTAGCCATTTTGGCTCAAAATGCATTGTTGTTCAGGGCAACGAGTGGATACCTCTAGTCAGAGGCTAGACACCGCTGAATGTCGGCCTGTTCGCCCAGGTGTGGATCCAGAGACCACCAGGGTCGCTGGACGAGTTCACGCCTTTTCCCAAAGAGGGGATTCCTCGGCGATGGGAACAAAGTATGGGCAGCAGTTCGCCTGGTGCTCGTGCGGGAAATGGAACTGCAATTGGCGTATCATTCAGAACGACTACACCTGTGTTTTCTGCAAGGAGCAGGTCGACATCTACAAGCCTGGGGAGGATAAGAAGTCGGCCTAGCCAGGGTCTCGGGCGAAAATACTCTGGGCACGTGATCGCGACAAGATCGAAGGCACCACGTCTTCTCCAAAGGCCCTCCTCGAACAGCTGCCACCTGAGCTTCGAGGATCGGCCATTGCCCAGGCACTCCAACTCGAGATGGAGGCGTACGTCAAGCAGTGGCGACGCGTCCTGGCTCGCCTATAGCCTATAGCCCTACCAAACAATGTTATAAGAACGTTTTGTGGTTTCCACGAAATGTTCTTAGAACGTTTCGGGCGGAGTCTGTCTTGTTTTAATAAGTCGGGTTTATGTTCGAAGAACATTGATTTTGTTCTTAGAACATTTTGGGGCTCTAAATACATTTCGTGGTAGGATTGTAGGAATGCCGGGGCGGCCGGTCCCTGCTCAAGTACGAGAAGGCACAGAGAGACAAGAACACAATTAATCCGCAGTCGGCCAGGCAAAGGACGCTACGGTCCGACACGGAGTACGCACAGCAGACCAGGAAGCTTACCAGGCTGGCTGCCAAGCGTGCGGCGGCGCAGAAGCACCTGGACGACTGCGAGGAGGAGCTCAACGACCAGGCGATCCTGGTCCACATGGCCGAGAAAGAGCGCGACGCCGCTTACGCCGACCTACCACGCGCTCAGGGGCGCCGAGGCCCAATGGGGGGAATCCCAATCCCAACCTCACCTCGGATGGCCTCGCAGTTTTGTTTGCTTTCGGCGAATCGATGCTTGATGACATTGAGGAGTTCAAGGATGCAGCGAAACAGAGACTTCTCGGATTGGGGTGCACAGCTGCAGTCTCACCGCCAGGCCCTCTTGGAAGGCCAGAAGAAGTTCGAGTCACTCTTGGCGGACATCAAAAAGACGGTGGAGGTGCATGCGAACAAGAAAAGGAAAGCGGCATCTGGAGAAGCAGTACCACCACCAAGTGGAGGGGCAGAAGCAGCACACCCAGATGCCGACATGCTCAAGGAGGAAGCCGTTAAGTCAAAGGCCGACAAAGCCCTTGACGATGATGAACGACGCGAGGCAGCAGAGAAAGTCAAACAGGCAGCCAAAATACGCACAGGCAGCCGCAGCAGCAGGTACCAATTGCAGCTTCAAAGAGGCCAGGAGGAGTTTGGCCAAGAAGGGCGCCGACAGGACAAGTGCTGGCAGCAGTGGTGCTACTCCACCTCACGTTTGACACGAAGCCCCTCTTTGGTAGCATCACCCAGTGGGGCCCCGAGGCGGCCCTTTTACACTTACAAAGCCGAGGATATCTACAAGGTCATCGCACTCTCAGAAACTGATTTGGAAGAGGAGCGGATCCCGTTGGAAAGAAAATTCGTGCGCAAATATGGGTGGAAGTTATCCACCACTCCAACGTTTCCCAAGAACGCGGGCTATTCGGCTGGAGACTGGGTTCTGGCAAGGTCGCAAGTTGTTACTACTACCTCCGATGCAGTCAGGAAGGCCAGTCTGGACATCGGCAACAAAGGACCCGTTCCGTGGGCTTGCGCCGCTAATTTGGCACCTGTTGTCAGGAGGTGGATTGATCATATCCTCGTACCTTCTCCCTGGCATGGGCAGTGTGAGGAAAAGCGAGGACAGGATGAAGGCGTTTGCGGGTTTCTTGGAAATGGCCGCCGGCCCATGGATTATCGTGGCAGACTGGAGCCTGCCTCCACAAGAATTGGTCGATTCAGAATGGCCGATCAGGATGCACGGCGAGATCGCGATCCAAGATGTGGCCATCACGCGCGACAGAGGTGCAAAAGGAGGCTTATATGATTATGGCATGGTCAAAAAAGGTTCTCAGTCACGTGCATTGCCCCATGCTGTCGCGGATGTACCATGGGCTACACGGTGCCGCATTGAGGCTCGGCTCGAAGGGGTCCAACAAAAGTTGCGGCACCAATCTCTCGCTCTTGTGCCGAGTCTGCCAGATTGCCGCAAGCCCACGGCGCAAGCTGCCAGCAACAGCTCGAATAAGAAATAGCACGAGCATGAGCGGCGCGTCGCCTCCCCCCGGGCGCCGCTGCAGGACCCCATGATCGAGGTGATGGGGTGCCTGGGGCGGGGCGGGGAAGAAGAGGTGGCTAATTTTCACATGCAAAAGGAAGAATGGCAGATGGGATGGCAGGCTGCTAAGAGCATCATGCACGAAGGATTGGGTTTCTCGGGGTTCCCAGTTCCAGAAACTCAGATGTCGCTTCGCACTGAAGCCCAGAGGTCCATTGACATGGAGCACGGGTTGTGGGTCACTGCGCTGGAAGAAACCATCCTGCAACAAGAGAAGGAAAAACAGCGGATGTGCAGAGGCATCCGCAATGGGTTTGCAATCGGATGGAAGTCTTCAAAGTCGACGTCTGGCAGGGTTCACAGCCGGGCCCGATTTCTGAAAGCTGGAGCACCATGCGGACCCTAGTCGACAGGTTCAGGAAGTTTTTCGGTCTGCAGTTGGACCGGGGGCAACAGCGCACCCTGCTGGGGCGAATTAGATCGCTGAGCGGAGTCACATTGGCAGGCCCCTCTACTGGTTACTTTGGTAGATCAGGCGAGCTGGATCATCAGCGATGGCAGGGCATGATATTGCGCATTCGGCGAGTCTCTGAAACTACCTGGAAGCAGGTCTACGAGCAGGACCAAACTCAGCACGTGCAGTCAAACGGCAAGCAGAACAGCGCAGACAGTACAGTGGACCCAGGAGTGGCCAAGCGAATCAGCAGCATCCCGTTCTACCAGCGCCACCCGTACTTCAGCGTTGCCTTTGGGGCCTCTGCCGAGGACTTGCAGGTTATTCCATCGCAGCAGCAATATTTCAGCGAGGCGGTGATCAAGGAGGGCGCGCTGGACTCCTTCGAACAGGCGGGGGGCCCGACGGGCGCGGAGGATGGCAAGTCCCCCGCGGTGCGAGAGCCCGAGCTATCCGACGGCGCAGTGACGGATGCAGAGCACGGCCTCGCCGACATCCTGTCAGGCGACCGAGGGGGGAAGCCTGTCTCCTCTTCCCTCGGCGACGTTAGAACGCACGCCCCTGTCACTCCACGTTGTGGCAGGGCTCGGTCGCCTAGCGTTTTGCTGAGAACGCATGTCCCTGTCGCTCCGCGTCGTGGCAGGGCTCGTCTAACGTTTTGCTGGCGCTGGCGACGGGCTTGGAGGCCTCGGCTGGATGCGCGCAGTCGGACGTGGGGGCCGCTTTGCCCCCGGGCCCGCTGAGCGCCGCGAGCCTCCGGAGGTCCCCTCTGGAGCCATGGGCCGCTGCTGGCGCGAGGTGCGGAGAGCGCGCCGCTACTGGCGGGGCAGCGCGGGCGGGGGCCGACCGCCACAAAGGAGGTGCGCAACTGCCAGGGGGGGTAGGGGAGCAGCTCGCCGGGCACCCTACCCCCCCCCCCCCCCCCCGCAGAAGGAAGGGACAGCCGCGCGACCGCTCCATGGCAGAGGATGCGTCGGGCGGCCAGGTCCAGATGGCGAGTCATCATCAGTCAGAGAGCGAGGCTTCTTTCATTGTGGCGGGGCCCGCTGCTTCCACGCTCGATCTCCAGATGGGCCCTCTCGAGCAGCTAGAGGAGGCTCGCGAGGAGAGCGCGCAGGTCTCGGCCCACATCGACTGCGCGCGGCCCGGCGGGTTGTCCAGGCGACCCCCATGGGATCCCTGGATGAGCTGGAAGCTCTCGCCGACAAACTTCAGATGCGAGCCCAGGCATGGGCCATCAGCAAGGGACAGCAGAAGTTCTTGACATGGGTCCGCGAGGCATGGGTCAGCAAGCTAGGCCAGTTGCACCGGCATGTCACAGACAAGGCAGTCGACGCGCAGGTGGTCCAGGGCATGGCGAACCCGATAGACATCATGAGGTCCAGGCAGCAGTGCGGGCAACAGGTTTTTACGGATAAGGTTGACACGATGGCAGAGATCATGTTCGGCCGATCGAAATGTCACGCACGGGCGCTCGAGGGGGGCCTGGAACCACCCGCGCCCCAAGACGCGGACACAGCGCTTGCTATAATGTTCGCCAACAAAGCCAAAGGAGTGGACAACCTCGGCGTCGACGGCATGGCTAGATTGTCTGCAGATTGACGATGCAAGCTGCTGGATCTACCTAATGATATCGAGCATGCAGGTGCGCGGCCCAGGCAGTTGCACGCCATTGTTGGAGCCCTCTGCGCTAGGCCACGCGGAGGAGATCGAGTGCAAGGGCACTTGCCAGCGACTGGGGCAGCATGGGGCAAGGCCCGCTCTGGGCCAGCGACGGAGTGGTCAAAAGAGCTCAGTGCATTTTGGTACACTTGCGCTCCAAGGACCTTCGGCCTTAAAGGCGGCTATGTTCAGAGCGTTCCTGGGTGAAGTGGGCAATCTCAACGGCAAGCAACTTGCAGCGCTGCTCCTCGACCTTAAGATTATGCGCCAGCGTCTCGCTGTGCAAATTAATGGACATGGCTGTTACGGTGGGATATCCATCTATCATCGTGCAGTTGGAGGTAGAGATGTGCATCACGATGCGGTTCCTCAAGCTCAAGGACCTGGGTCAGCGACGTGGTCGTCGTCGCGAGGCCGGTGGTGGCAGGCAGCCCCAAAGGAGCTCAATTGGTTAAAATTTGCGCACATCCAGTCCTCGAGCGCGTCCACTCCACGGTACCGCAGCCGATGCTCGCCACCTACATAGATGATGCGATCGCCAGGGCCGGGGATGATCAAGAATATGAGGTGGTGGAGCAGATGATCAAGGTGGGCACCGAGTGCCAGAAGGCCTTTCTTGAGGCCAGGCTGACAGACCTCATCGCCTCCTCCAAGCGGTCGGGGGGGCGGGGGGCCAGATCCCTCAGGCAGATAGGCATTCCCGCCCATTACAAGTCGGCTGCCACGAGTCGAGGCACTGACGTGAGTGCTGGAAGAGCCAGAGTGTGTAGGAGAGCAGATCAACGTAAGCAAGCAGCAGATAGACGACATGGTTGAGTTCTCAGGTTACGCGGGCTAGGCCCCAGAGAACGACGAGCTTGCAAAGGGTTTTGGGCGACAGGGGTCAAGCCGCAGGGGATGCACGGGCACCAGGTCCTGGGTGCACCACCGAGCAGGCTGCTGCAAGTCAGAAGACATGCTGCCTCGGCCATCGCAGGTACGAAGCGAGGACGATGTTTTACCTCGGCGCTGGGACTGACCATGGGCGCCAGGCGCCCAGGCCTGGAGCTCCCGAGACAACTCATTTGGGGGTGGCTCACACTGTGGTTTCAGTGGCCTGATTTGCATGGTCCTGTTTGCAGTGCATGGGTTGCAGCAGCATCACGGCACGTACTGGTTCGAGGCAAAGTTCGGTGGCGCAGAGCACGAGGCCCAGTCTCAGCAGTCATTGCCACCCTGATTGAAGGAGACTGGACATGCCCGACGCCGTCATGCTGGACTCGCAGCATGGGGGACGACAGTGTTGATTGGATTTCGTCTCAGCATGGCACGGAGGAGTCCGGCCTGTTCGACATCGTGCAGCTGGTTGGCGAGTTCGACGCCGGACTTGAGAGCCGTCCTATGGAAGAAAGCCTCCAAGTTCGAGGGTGCAGGTGGTCTGATGCATGGTGCAGATGTCAGCCAGATATCCAGAGCGCTCCACAAGTACGAGCGCAAGGATGAACTGGATAAGCGGGGCTTCACCCTCAGTGTCAGGACGGGTAGCCAATCGGCACGTGAGCGTCAACGAGCACAAGGCCACGCGACGCAGTTGCAGTACAGGCGCCGCCACCAGGCGCCAGAGACATCACGCCGCAGGATCTGGGGGCGCCCCGCGAACTGTGGGCACGAGGGTTCTGATAAATAAGTGATGCCCTCATCCCGCGCGCCCTCGCTAATTGTCAACTCGAGCCCAGTCTCTCGCTCCGAGGGGCCCCCCCGGAAAAGCAAACGGCCCCGCCGTTCGGTGAGGAGTTGCGTCTCTCCCAGGGTTTGCTTCTCACGGGGGCTCCCCTGGGCCGCTGTTGCCAGGCCTGGCGCGGGGGAATTCGTTGTTTTTGGCGACGGCCCGGGGGGGCAATTTCCGAGCGACCCCCGACGACGGAGAGGAGGTGCCGGAGTGGACATCTTTGGGCCCATCGAGGGCCGTCCGCTTGAGTGGCCCATGGTCTGGGCCGCCTCTTCACTGTTTGTCGGGGGAAGACGAACTGCTCCCAGGGCCGGGCTGCTGGCATTCTGCATGGCGCTCGAGTTGACGTCGGGCCCACTCCAGCACGCCACTGATCACCTCTCGCTGTTCACAGCGTGGGAGAGCAGTCGTTGCCTGCGGGCGGCCCCTCACCAAGCTAATCTTGATGTTTGGACCAGAATTCGAGCTGCTGCGTCCAGTCGCGGCGCCCGGGTCACGGCCGGGTGGACTGCCCCCCACTTGGAGGGCGAGGTTGGCGGAATCCAGACGGCCCTTCAGCTTTCTCGGTCCTGCGGCCACTGCGGACGTGCTGGCGTCGCGCGCCGCCGAGAGCGGTTGGGCGCTAGCCGCCGCCAAAGGTCCTGTCCCCCGCGCCGACGAGGTGGATTTGACTGCTTGGCTGGTTCGGAGGCGTGCGCGTAGAGCTCTGCAGGACGCGGCTGCGGTGGATCCGCGGGGGGGTGAGTGGATCGCCCCCCCTGCTCCTCGCCTCCGCATCTCTCGCCGGAATCGGTCTCTCGCGGCGTCGGCCCACTCGTTCGCCCGCGTTCGCCCGCGTGGTCGGAGGCAGGTGGCGATGTCAGGCCTGCGGGGACTTCGCGACCAGCACGGCGCTGGAGCAGGCATGCGCCCGCTCCTGCATTCCCCTCCCTTCCGCCCTTTCGGCCACGACCCCGAACTTGGCCGGGGCCTCCATCCAACGTGCGTCGGGGGAGCTGTTGGTTAGCAAGAGGAAAGTTGACCTCAGCCATCGGGCGTGGAAGTGGAGGGGTGCGAATTTGTTGTTTTGTTCCCCACATGCTTAGTGAGGTTGTGGTTTTCTTCCTTGCCTCGTCGCACCCGCGGCCCTCACGCGCCGCGCCCGCGGCCCTCGCGCCCCGCCTTCCTCTCCCCTTTCCTGTCACACAGCACGCCGCAGCACAGCGCAGCGCAGCACGGCACAGCACAGCACAGCTCAGCCTTGCACAGCACAGCACAGCTCAGCACTGCACCGCACAGCACAGCAAGCGCACCACAGCGCAGCAGAGCACAGCGCAGCACAGCACCGCGCAACACAGCGCAGCACAGCACGGCTCAGCACAGCACAGCGCAGCACAGCACAGCACAGCTCAGCACAGCGCAGCATTGCACAGCCCAGCACAGCACGCCACAGCGCAGCACAGCACAGCTCAGCACAGCACTGCACAGCACATCAAGCGCACCACAGCGCAGCAGAGCACAGCGCAGCACAGCGCAGCACAGCACAGCGAGGCACAGCGCAGCACAGCACAGCTCAGCACAGCACGGCACAGCACATCACAGCTCAGCACGGCACTGCACAGCACAGCAAGCGCAGCAGAGCACAGCACAGTTCAGCACAGCTCAGCACAGCACAGCACAGCACACAGCACATTTACATACAGCACGTACACAGCACAGCACAGCACAGCTCATCGCAGCACAGTATTGCACAGCACAGCACAGCACCTCAGCACAGCACACGTCAGCACTACACAGCACAGCACAGCACAGCACTTCTGGACAACATTGGGGGGTGCGCAGTAAGTGGTCTCCGAGCGCGGCCGCTATCCACGACACTCTCGAAGAACCTCGCAGGCGTTGCATTTTCTGGACACCATAGGGGGTGCGCAGGGGATGGTCTCTTAGCGCGGCCGCTATTCACGACACTGTCGCAAAGTCTAGCAGGCGTGGCACTTTCTGGACACTCTCAGCGCGGCCGCTATCCACGACACTGTCGCAAAGCCTAGCAGGCGTGGTACTTTCTGGAAACCACAGGGGGGGGGGGGCGCATGGGGGTGGC
>CAUYUJ010019362.1:177500-180000 GCA_963575745.1 Prorocentrum cordatum | reverse complement strand
CCGCCCGGGCTCTCTTGCTGAAATCATAGGAAAACCATAGGAATCTGAAGAATTCGGTCAAATCCAGCGATTTCGCGTCATCGCGCGGTGCACTCGCGATGCTCTGTCATGCACCCAGGCCGCGAATCCTGTGCAAAAAATACCACAAAGAGCACACTCGCGCGTTCATGTCAGAATCCTACCGAACACCGTGTGTTTGCAAGCATTTCAACATAAAAACATCAAAAACCCAATGCTTTTTCACAAAAATGCTTTGGGGTGTCCTGTCAGACCGTCGGGCTTCCTCCGGCCACCTCTGGCTTCCTGCGGTGTACCGGGCCATTCTCGACTCGTCTGGCAATGCGTGCGCGGCATTCAACACGCGCTCGCCAGTTCCCGTCGGCAACCGCCATCGCGGCCGCATCAGCTGTACCAAACCGGCTGGCCGGTGTGACTTCGGCCCCCAGTTGTGCCAGCTTTGCTTCTTATGTTGTGGGAGGGCGGGTGGGACTGGGCATGCCATGCTTGACTCGCTCGAGCTGGCTAGCTTGACTCCTACTCCTACTCCTACTCCTACTCCTCCTACTCCTACTCCTACTCCTACTCCTACTCCTACTCCTACTCCTACTCCTACTCCTACTCCTACTACTACTACTACTACTACTACTACTACTACTACTCTACTACTACTACTACTACTACTACTACTACTACTACTGCTACTGCTGCTACTACTGCTGCTACTGCTACTACTACTACTACTACTACTACTACTACTACTACTACTACTACTACTACTACTACGGCTACGCTGCGACTACGACTACGACTACGACTACGACTACGACTTCGACGACGACGACGCGAGCTCTCAGGTCCTTGATGTTGTAAGCACTGTCCAAATAGGGCACATGGCCAACATTTCCAGGCTTTCGGGCGTTTCTGGAGCTTTTCCCGTGACCTGTTCACTGGCATCGGACACGTAGTGATCCGTGCATCCAACATGGCCCAAGATGTTCCCGAAGCCCGCCTTGGAGCACTCTGCGGCGCCTCTGGGGCCGTCTTGGAGGCTATGAAAGCTGGCCCAGGAGGCCAACATCATTTCAAAACCTTAGGCGTCATAGAGATTATAGCTGTTTTTGCCTTTCTGGTTTTAAGCGAGCCCAGGACGGGACAGCTACAAGCGGGACGAATTACAATCCCCCGCGAGGGGCCCAACCAGTCCCTAAGAGAAGGAGCCCGAACTGACATTTCAAGGCCTCCGTCCCAGGATGGCCCCTACGAGGCCCCTAGGATGACCTCAAGAGGCCCCCAGCACGTCGCAAAAGCGGCGCGAAGATGCCCCCCAAGAGATACCAAGAGACGTTGCAGAGGCCCCTGGTCAACAACCCAAGCACTGTGCTGGTTCGGTCGAAGGCAACTGGCAACTAGATACACCTAACTTTGTTTAGCAGCCGTCTCCGGGGCCTGACCGACGATCTACGCCAGACGACCCCCATCCTCCACTCCAGGCCACAGCCCTGAAACGTCTACCCGATCGAAGATTTGAACAGGAAAAGGGGGACTGCCGAAGGAAAAATGAGCGCATTGGTGCGGGTTTGTCGATGTCTGAAAAAAAAAACGCAAAATATGGACACCCACGTCAAGCGGGAACGAACGCAGCCCGATAACAATACTACAGGTCGTTCAGACTCAATTGGCTGTCGATGTTGAATGAATTCTGGCACGCTCGAAAATACGCAATACTGTTGAACACTAGCATATAAGGGAAAAAGAAAGCGCGTGGGATAACCGCAAGAACGCTTTCAAGAACCCCACTCCTCGCCCCCTGGCAACGAGATTCCCCCCTTCTGTCTTTCGCCTCAACACCGCTCGCAATTATTGCAGCCTTTTTTACGTCTGAAGGTCGCGTCCTTTCTTCAGAACTTGGCTATCTGCAAAGCGTCGCGCACATTCGTCTTCAAGATTTGCAAGAGTTTCACCGATGGAGGGCGGGTACGATTCAAGATGTGGCTATCGCCTCAACGTCGCGCACACCCGTCTTCAAAGTTTTCAAGAGTTGTGCGGATGGACAGCGGGTCCGTTTTCGGAATGTGGTTCTCGCCTCAGCGTCGTGCGCAATCGTTTTCTCAAAGTTTGCAAGACTGTCACGGATGGAGGTCCACTTGTTTCTCACTCTTTTCTTTTCAAACTGTGGTTAGCGACGTTTCAAAAAGCTGCTAAAGTCTCGCGGATGGAGGACGGCTTCCTCAGGTGGCCATCGCCTAAAAGCTTGAAGGTGCTTGGCGGGTGGGACGCGGGTCCTCGCCAACATGTGGCTTACCCGTCGGTCGGAAGAGGCAGGTAGAAACATGGAGTAGGAAGGCGTTGAAAGTAGATCGGGTTCCGTCCGCCCCCGAAGGAGGACGGAACAGGTGAAGCCCCTCGACCCTCGAACTAGGAACGCGCTCAGAGCATATTGGAATCTGGGAATTCAAAAATACATACTTTCAACGGGATATGTGATAGCCACTCAAGTTAC
>CAUYUJ010019362.1:87500-172500 GCA_963575745.1 Prorocentrum cordatum | reverse complement strand
GAAAAGGTTTCAAAATCCTGCTCTTGCCTCAACGCCGCGCGCATTCGCTTTCTTGAATGTGCACGAAGCTCACGGATTGAAGGCGGCCATTTGTTGTGTTGCTGTTTGTTGCCCTTTTTTGTAGCGTTCGCCTTAGCGCCGCGCGCACCCGCTTTAAAACATTGCATGAAATTCACGGGTTGAAGGCGTCTCGGATTCAAAATCTAGTTTTCGCCTCAATGCCACGACCAACTGTTTTGGAACAGTTTGCGCGAACGTCACGGAAAGAGGGTGGCTCGGTTGCAAAATTTAGCTCTCGCCTCAGCGCAGCGCGCATACGCTATGCAAATTTGCGCGATCGTCACGGATTTAAGTCGGCTCGGTTTCAAAATCCAGCTCCCCCCTCAGCGCAGCGCGCATTCGTGTTAGACATGCGCACGGATTGTACGGACTGGAAACGGTTCGGCTTCAAAATCTAACTCTCGCCTCGACACCGCGCGCATTCGCTTTCTTAAATGTGCGCGGGTTGCACGGAGTGAAGACGGCTCGATTTCAATATCTAACTCCCGCGTTAGCGCCGCGCACATTGATTTTGAAATGTGCGCGCGGGTCTCACGGAATGAGGTCGGATCGGATTCAAAGTTTAGCTCTCGCCTCAGCGCCGCGCGAAGTCGATTTTGAAATTTGCACGAGCTTCACGGACTCAGGGCGGCCCCATATTCAAAATGCGACTCTCGCCCCAGCGCCGCGCACACTCGCTATCAACAGTGAGCGATTTTTTGGGATTGAGGGCAGCTCGGTTTCAAAATCTAGCCTTCGCCTCAGCACCGCGCACATCGGTTCTGAAAAGTGCGCGCGAGCTTCACGAATGGAGGGCGGCTCGGTTGTGAGATCTAGCTCTCGCCTCAGCGCCGCGCGCACTCGTTTTCTTAAGCGCGCGCGAGTTTCACGGATTGAAGGTGGCCATATTTTTCAAAGCTAGCTCTCGCCTAAGCGCCGCGCGCGTTCGTTTTTGAACAAATAGCGCGAGCTTCACGGATTGAGGGTGGCTTGGTGGCAAAATCCAGCTGTCGCTCGAGCGCCGCGCGCATTCGTTTTTGATGCGTTTGCGCGGCTCGCCTCAGCGCCGCGCACGTCCGCGACAGAAATTTGAACGCACTCCGCGGGCCGAGGGCGGCTCGGTCTCAAGATGCGGTTCTCGCCTTCGCGCCGCGCGCATGTTTTTTGCATGAATAAAAAATGCGCCTGGGTCACGACATGACAGCCTGAACACACATCGCGCCCGCCCGGCGCGGGGCGGCATCTTTAGCACCGCGGAGCCGCGAAAATAAAGATTCCCGCCCGCGAGAGGGACGCGGACAAAAGCACAATTTCTGTCACCCGACAAAACAATGTAATGTTGAGATATCTTTATTCGAAAAAATAAATAATGATAATGATCATGAGTAGTGTCGCAATGCAATCGCGAACACATAATGCCAGCGGCTTATGTTTGGCATTCGCAGGACAACCCAACATACTGTCAGTAGTAGTATTCGTAATAACTAGAACTACGAGGTAACTCTTCGGGAGGAGCATGAATCCGAAGCTTCCCTGATTTCTCTCCGAGCCGCCCCCTCTCTGTGCGTTTCCTAGTGCCACCCTTAATGAGCAATTGATGTTCGTTGGCCGCCCTAGGGGGCGGCCCATCCCAATGCGTCGCGCCAGCCCCGCGCGGAACGATATCCGTAGCGTCGCAAAACCGCGAAAATAAATATCCCCGCTCGCGAGATGTCGTCGGAACGTGGAAGAATCGTGTTCCCGCCACCCGACGAAGCGATGTCGCTTAATCAACAAATAAAAAAGTGGTAGTATTAGTAACAACGCCAACAACTATGATTCATGCTGCAATGGAACCGTCATAACCATAGCGGTGGTTTATACCTAGCCTAAGATTATAAGGAATATCCAGAATGCGGTCAATAGTTGAACTGGTATTAAATAGCACTACGTCATCACTCTTCGGGAGGAGCTTGAATCCAACACTTTCTCCCTCGCCGAAACGCCACCGCCTTTTGCGTCTCTATTGTTATCCTAAATGAGAAAGCGATGTTCGTCGGCCGCCCCAAGGGGCGGCCCATCCCACGGCATCGCGCCCGACCCGCGCGGCGCCTTATCGTTGGCACCTGGGAGCGCGTAAAATAATCAATGCCCGCTTAATCGCAATCGCCGTAACATTAAGAATGTCGCCATCCACAATAACTACAAGAACCAGATACGCTGGTTGAGCTTTTGGTAATACTTAAAAGAAGTATAGGTAATATAATTGGTAAAAGCTTAGTCTTACTTGCAAAACTACAATGCGCAATCCAACCGTTTAGTGCATTTCACTAAAATAGCCGCAGTACCTTGGAAGGTGCCTGAAGCCTGTGCTGGCCGAGCTAAGCCTGCGCTGGCGATCGGGTGGCCCACGCGCGGGCGGGTTGCCCGCAATCCAGTTGGCCACCGTCAAGGGTTTAATTCAATTTCCAAGCCACCATGGCGAATTTTCCGTTGCGGACGCGCGATCATGGCCAACATGGATGAATTCACCGCGCGCGCGTCAGCGCGCGCGCGATCGGGTGACCCACGCGCGGGCGGGCCACCTGGAATCCAGTTGGTCACCGTTAAGGGCTCACTTCAGTTTCCAAATCACCTTGCCAATTTTTCCGATGTGGACATACCGAATTCCCTACGCGGGCGTCCGCGCGCGCGCGCGATCAGGTGACCCGCGCACGGGCGGGTCACTCGAAAATCTGGTGCCCCCGTTGAAAGTTCACATCAGTATCCAAGACAACGTGGTATTTCTCCATTACGGACAACTAAAGAACGAATTCCCCACGCGCGCCTCCGCACGCGCGCGCGAGCGCGATCGGTGACCACGCGCCGGCGGGTCACCCGAAATCCCGCTGGCCACCGTGAGTGGTCTACTTTCCAGGCAAGGCCAAGATGCCGACATTTCCATTGTAAGCAGATCTAGAATTTCCCACGCGCGCGTCCGCGCGCGCGCGAGAGCAGTCGGGTGACCCGCGCGCGGGCGGGTCACCCGAAATCCGGTTGGTCACCGTCACGAGTTCACTTTACTTTTCAAGGCGCCGATATCGAGAATTTCCCATTGTGGGCACTACAGAACGCGCCACGCGCGCGTCCTGGGTACTCCCATGGCCACGCTCCCTCTAAGTTACGCCGCGCCCGCGCTCCCATGACCAAGATCCCTAATACATTAAGCGGTGTCCGCGCTCCCAAAGGCAATACCCCGTGTAAATACATTGTGTCCACGGCCCTGGGAAATCCGTGGGGCTCGTTAGGGTCCCACGGGATTCCTCAAGATTCCTTCCGATCCCAGTGGGTTCCCGAAGGGCTCCTGAAGATCCTTGCAGGTGCGCCGCCGACTCCTAGAAGAATTGTGAGGAGTCCTGAATGTTCCTCCAGGTTTCCTCTTCGCTTCCTGTGCCCCCTTAGATTCTGGAAGATTTCAACAAAATGTATGGAAAACCCTGGATAATTCCTGAAGGATTCCGGAAAGAATTCTTGCAACTTTCTGAAGGATCCATTGAAAATTGTGCAACGTCCGCGCTCCCACGACACGCTCCTTGCAAATTGCACGGCGCCGGCGCTCCCAAGGCCACGAGCCATGGGAAATATCGTGTTTGCGCGCTACCAGGGCCACGATCACGCCCACGCTCCCCTTATAATCTGTTAACTTATGTATGAAATCTGTGTGCTAACATATTACTTTGGGGGTCATTGGGATGAAATCCCCCCTCCAGAATCAATTTTTTGTTGGTGATAACCAACAAACAAAAATGAATTCTTAATGTGTGTGTTTCGGTTATCTGAATACCAGGACGTCCGATCATACATACTTCCAATTAGCGGCATGTCCCTGGGAAACTTGCAAAGACAAACGCATGAGATGACGGTCGGCAGCGACCACGCACGAGGCGAACGAATCCCAACCATGACGATCAGTACGCAGGGGCACCCCAATGAATACGTCGACGTCTTCAAACGCTCCGTACGGACTGATTCTGAGCGCGTCAACAGCTCACGTTAACGCGTGCCTACCCTGCTTGACACAGGCAGCCTTGTCGGCGCGCACACGTGGGTGGCGTGAGAGGGGGTCGCCTTCCTACAAGACCAGGGTCACACTCAGAAGGGGATGGGTGCTTCTAGGAAGGAAGATTCAGATGCCAGAGAGCTTCAAGAGGTCGCATGCCTTCTGAGAAGGCCCCCCCTCGCCCCACCCTCCTGCGCGCGCTGCCGACCACTCGTTCAACACATTGGGCTCAAATATGCGGATACGATGTGCGAGGGTGACCTGTGCAAGAGCCGCACTCGCGCGGCAGGCCTGCGCATTCATCGACGAAGAGTTGTTCTCCAACGTCTCTAGGGTCGCATGCGACTCCAGGATCTTCTTCACATTGTCCTGGCCGAGGACCCCATCATCACGCTGGCGCCGACTGGAATGTTAGAAGCTCCTTTCCTCTGCGTTTGAAACATTCGGCGGAAGGGGGAGGAGGGAGGGGGTCTGGCTCTGGACCTCTGCTTCACGCGACTGTTTGGGAGCCTCCACCTGCTCGAAAAGGGCACCAACAACAGCCAAGATCGACTCCATGAAGGGAGGTGCGAGGGCTCGCGCCGATCGGCTAAACAACGAATAAGAAAACGATCGCAATCAAGCTTGTATACATACACACAGGTCCACCTCCCTCCTCATCCCTGTCCCTTTCCTCCTCGCTCCCTCCCTCCTCCCACCCCCTTTCCGCCCACAGCGTCGGAGTGGCCGAACGTATCCATCTCGCGGGCGACGGAGAAGCGCGCACGTGTGTCCCTTCCGCTTCTAGGTTCTTAGGCGAACGTCGGCTGGGCGACCGCCTGCGCCGTCGTGGCCTGACCTTCCTCCTCCCTCTCCCCTCCCTCCTTTCTACGCCACCAAAATATATGCACAGACGCCCTCCGGGGAACATCAGGGAGGGCGGCGGTGTACAAAATCGCTGGCTCCCAGTTCTGATGTTTTTCACCGGCACCCTCCCCTGATGCCCAGGAACAATTCATTGCAGGGAGTATGTTTGTATATATCTATATATATAGATGTATGTAATTGATATTCCTCAGAGGGGGGAAGGGAGACACCGAGGTGGATATGCAATTATAGTTATCTGTTTCCGAGTGTGTGCAAGGTGCGCTGGTACGGTACGTTGGCGCCCGCATGATCGAGCGAACGTTGCGTGCACGCGCTGGTGCAATAGCCCATCGATGCTGTACGCGCGCATGTGCAATCCACTCCCCTCCAAGGTGCCCTCCGCCATATCCGGATGTGCGGGATGAGAGCGAGTGTGGGCGAATGGAGGAATGGGGGAGGGATGAGGAACGCCTCTTGCAGGAATCAATCAATCAAGCAATCAGGAGGGGTGAAAGGGAACGATAGGGTTAGGTCGAGCATGTCCCCCTACAGGCGGATTTTGGACGAAAAAGTAAACATACTCAAAAAGTAGTCGAAACTAGCCAACAACAGTCAACAAATCGTCCCTAGACTACTTTTTTACTATATGTGTTTGAACATTCCTCCTGTAGAGGGACATGCCCGACTAAACGACAAGGGGGGCCGTCTCAGGTAGGAAGCATCGACCTGGGATCGGCGATACATCGCCGAAATAGATCGGCGAAACGCCCCCGATGCCAGATCCGCAGGGCCCTGGGCTAGGTGGGCAAGCGAGCCCATGTCGGCGATCCGTGGGTGATCCTAGGTCAGTGCATTCCCCCCTGAGCCTATCCCACCTAACGGTGACGATGACGACGATGACGACGATGTTATCGTCATCAGCCCCTGAAGGGGGAACATGGAGAGGAGTAAGACTGGGACGGGAGTCGGGCGGGCCAGTTGGTAAAACGGGCGCGGCGGAGCACCCACCTTGTGGCAACTGGCACAACAGACGGATAGATTCACAGCTCCATGCCTCGTCATCCTCCGCCATCCTCCCCCGTCCGTATCCCTCCTCCCCCTCCTCCTCCTCCCCTCCTCCTCCTCCTCCTCCTCTCCTCCTCCTCCTCCTCCTCCTGCTCCTCCCCCTCCTCCTCCTCCTCCTCCTCCTCCTCCTCCTCCTCCGCCTCCGCCTCCTCCGCCCTGCTTCTGTCCCTCCTCCCTCCCTCCCTCCCTTCGTTTCTCTCCCAGCTGGGCTGGGCTGGGCTGGGTCCAGTTGGGCTGGGACGGACCGGACCGGGCAAGGCCTGCAGCGGAGGGCTGCGTCGGCGTCGCCCTCCCGGGCCCGCAGCCCCTCGGAGGGCGCGAGAAGGCGAACGCGCCAAGGAGCTCCGCATGCCGCTCCGGCAGAGGTTACCAGCCTGGAACATATCTCTATCCCTATGTTGGGCATCGCCTCATCACGATGGCGATCTTAGGGATTTCCTCAGTTTCTGAGGGTGTATCCCTAAGATTGTCATCTCCTTTTGGCGTGTCAATCTTAGGGATAGGGATACGTTCGAGGCTGGTGAAGAGGGGCACCGTCAGTCCATTCGGCTCCCCCTCCGCGAGAAGACCACGCTGCGAGCACTCACGCTTCGGAGCTGCGGTCTGCTGGGCACGCACGCTCTTCATCCGAGGGGCCGTCGTGCGTCATGAGCGGATGCGGTGGACCAGCGGCAACGTTCGATACGGGCAGACCTCGCATCGAGGCAGTGCCTTGCAAATCTTGACGCCTCTGCGTGCTGCACCCAACCACCGCCGACACATCAAAATATGCTGCACCCGAACACCGCAGCACGCTGCGCCTCAACCCGCACTGCGCTGTAGAAGAGCACTCGGGCGCGGGCCTGAAAACTAGCTAGTACATGCAATTCACCCCGCCGACAGAGCCCAAATATTATTCCCCATATCCTAAGATGGGGTTCTTGTTATTCCCCATATCCTAAGATGGGTTTCTTGTTATTTCTTGGACGCCGCCGATTTGCCCTCCTTCTTCTCCTTCTCCTCCCCTCTCTTCTCATACCCAGACTTCCGCATACACAGACTGACTCGCACCAAGACTTACTCATACCCAGACTTACTCACACACACACAAAATTACGCATACTCAGACCTACTCCTACTCAGAGTTACTCATGCTGAGACTCACTCATGCCCAGACCAACAAATACTCAGACTTGTTCCCAGACTTACTCATACTCAGACCTGCTCGTACTCAGACCTGTTCATTGTCTGATTTATCCCACACACAACAGATTGTGAGGATGTCTCAGGCGGGGCGCTGGCTTCAGCCGCCCTAAGGGGAGCCGCCAGGGGTGTTTTCATGGGGATGTCTCAAGCGGTTTGCTTGTTTTCTGTCCCAACATCGTTGGCTATCCGAGCAGATTGTGAGGATGTCTCAGGCGGGGCGCTGGTTTCAGCATCCCTAAGGGGGGCCGCCAGGAGTGTTTTCACGGTCCCGTTCGCAGCCATCTTGTGGGGATGCCTCAAGCGGTTTGCCTATTTTCTGTCCCAACATCCTTCGCTTTCGGAGCAGATTTGGAGCATGTCTCGAGCGAGGCGCTCATTCTCACGTCCCTAAGGGGGCCGCCAGAGGTGTTTTCACGGTCCCGTTCGCGGCCGTTGTGTGGGGATGTCTCGAGCGGTTTGCCTGTTTCTGTCCCAACATCCTTCGCTTTCGGAGCAGATTTGGAGCATGTCTCGAGCGAGGCGCTCATGTTCACCCCCCAGGTGGGCCAGCTTTTGATGAGGATGTCTCGATCGGTTTGCCTGTTTTGGTGGCCAGGCTCGTGGGCGCAGATTCTTCTCAGGAGGCTCCAACAGGCTCCAGGAGGCCCCAGGAGACCACATGAGGTCCCAGGAGGCATCAGGAGGAAACAGAAAGACTCAAGAGGCCACAGGATGTCCCAAGAGGCTCCAGGAGGCCCCAGGAAGCTTCAGAAGGCCTCAGGAAGCTACAGGAGGCCCCAGGAGGCCACAGGAAGCGCCAGGTCGGACCTGTCGACCACGTGGACGCGCTCTTATAGTCAGGCATTCGTAGGGAAACGTTCACTATGGCATATCATAAAACATGAGATGCGCATATGGGGAGCTCCACGCAGTGAGTAATTTCTTGGACGCCGCCGACTTCTCCTCCTTCTCCTTCTCCTCCCCTCTCCTCCTCATACCCAGACTTACTCATACACAGACAGACTCACACTCAGACTTCCTCATACAAAGACTTACTCACACGTTATTACTCATACTCCGACCTACTCATACTCAGACCTACTCCTACTCAGACTTACTCATGCTGAGACTCACGCACGCCCCGTTCGCGGCCGTTCTGTGGGGATGCCTCAAGCGGTTCGCCTGTTTTCTGTCCCAACATCCTTCGCTTTCGGAGCAGATTTGGAAGATGTCTCGAGCGAGGCGCTCACTCTCACCCCCCTTAGGGGAGCCGCCGAGGGGTGGGGATGTCTCAGGCGGTTTGCCTGTTTTCTGTCCCAACATCCTTCGCTTTCGGAGCATATTTGGAGCATGTCTCGAGCGAGGCGCTCAATTTCTTTTCCCTAAGGGGAGCCGCCATAGGTTATCTCACGGTCCCGCTCGCGGCCGTTTTGTGGGGATGTCTCAATCTGTTTGCCTGTTTTCTGTCCCAGCATCCTTCGCTTTCGGCGCAGATTTGGAGGATGTCTCGAGCGAGGCGCTCATTCTCACCCCCCAGGTGGGCCACATTTTGAGGATGTCTCGAGCTGTGGCCAGACTCGTGGGCACATATTCTCCTCAGGATGCCACAGGATGCTTCAACAGGCTCCAGGAGGCCCCAGGAGACCACATGAGGTCCCAGGAGGCCACAGAAAGACTCAAGAGGCCACAGGATGTCCTAAGAGGCTCTAGGAGGCCCCAGCAAGCTCCGGGAGGCCTCAGGAAGCCACAGGAGGCCCCAGGAAGCCAGAGGAAGCGCCAGGAGGTCTCGGAAGGCAACATGAGGCCCCGAGAGGCCCCAGGAGCAGGAGGCCTCAGAAGGCAACAGGAGTGGCTCCAATCCCATGTGTTTTACGTATGCTACTATAGATTGAGCCTCACCTGGAGCACGAATCCTTGATGTTATACGTATGTTTCTATAGATTGTCCTTCTCCTGTGTACTTGTGTTCCTATAGGGCCTCTCCTGGGGCACGAGTCCTTGGTGTTTTACGTGTGTTCCTATAGATTGCCCCCTTCTCCTGTGGCTCCAATCCGCAATGTTTCATGTACGTCTGTTGCTATAGATTGGGCCTCTTCTGGGGCACGAATCCTCCCTAGGAGGTCCCAGGAGGCCCCAGGAGGCCCCAAGAGGCTCCTGGAGGCCCCAGGAAGCCCCAGTAGGTTTCAGGCGGCCCCAGGAGGCCCCAGGAGGACCCAGGCTCATGCGCAGAGACGCGCCCGTACTACTCAGGCTCATTCACACTCCAATTCATTCTCAATTAGATTCATGACCAGACCGTCACAACTGAAACCCGTTTATATTCGAAAGCTCTTGCGCCCAGACATTCACGGCGGACAGGTCCATGCGAATAGTACACATATGGGGAGCTCCACGCAGTGAATAATTGTCCATGTGATGGCCGCAATCAACTGAATCCTACGTTGCCTCAGCGGGTGTACCGCTGCGCCATGGGTTGCGCAATAGGCTGCGCCATGGGTTCCGCCAAGCACCCAGCAGGCCACCAACTAGTTCGTTGCCTCAATGGGGGTACGATTGCGCCATAAGCTGCGACATGTGGTGCGCCATAAGACCTACGCCAAACACCTCGCAAACCACTAACTTGTCCGTTGCCTCGGCGCAGCGGTATTTGGTTGAGCCATAGGTTGCTCCAAGCACCCCGCAAACAACCAAATCGCCCACAGCAGCAGCGAGTGCAACACTTTGCGAAATGGGTTGCACCATATGTTGCGCCAGGTCCCCAACTATCCACCAACTCGCCCGCTCCCTCATCGCATCTGCTTTCCGATCCGCCTCCGTGTCCGCCCGATGTGGGCATGCCAGACTGCCAAGTGCTGTCGGGTAGAACTTGCGTGAGCCATCGATGGGGCCACTCACCCACGCACCGCGCACCGCAAACCGGTGTACGCACCCACCCCCCTTTCCCCGAGGATGCCCGGGCGGCCTGAGGCCTCTCTGCCGCTCTGCACACTCCCCCAAGCCGAAGGCCCCATAGCTATGCGGCCCAGGGCTGCCACCACAGAGCCCCGAGCTCGCCAAAAGGACCTCGGGAAGGACGCACGACGGCCTTGGAGGGCCCTGTCGGCGGCCCGATGCGGCCCAGCCATGGCCTCACGAGGGTTACAGGTGACGGCCGGCCTCTTCCTCCTCCTCGTCTTCATAATCATGAAGTTCCTGACCCAGCTCTTCAGCCATACTCCTCCTCCACCTGCGACACACGTAGAAACGAATGGGACAGTGTCCTACCCCGCAACGCCTAGAACAACACTGAATCAACGACCAACTATTGAAAGCATGCGTTGTGGCAAGAGCAGGAAACACGGGAATGAGTATGACGAACGACCCAACCACATGCAGCTGCGAGCATCGCGGTGCAGGTGACAGAAAGGAGGGAGCCAGCACTAAGACTGCGGCGTTGATAGGACATGAGCAGCGGGCCCACGCTCGCGGGGTGATGGTTTGTGTGGCCCGAGCCCCGAACGCAAAAGCTGTCGTGCCATGTTCCTTCCCAACTCTTGTCCCCCGTTGGTTCCGTTGTGCGTTGTGTTCTTGCCCGCTTGGCGCCACGAAGCGTGCGAAGGGTGTGCAAGTCGGGTGCGGGTACGCCATGCGGACTGTGCTAGTGGGACCCTCGGTGGAGCTCCCCATGGGGTCACGGAACGTTTGAGGGGTGCCGAATCGGGCGCGGGTACGCCGTGCGGACTGTGCCAATGGGGCCTTCGGTTCAGCTCCCTACGAGGCCACGGAGCGCTTAAAGGGTGTGCCGAATCGGGCGCGGGTAAGCCATGCCGACTGTGCCAGTGGGGCCATCGGTAGAGCTCCACGTGGGAACACGAAACGTGTGAGGGGTGTGCGAATCGGGTGCGGGCACGCCATGCGAACTGTTCCGCTGGGGCCATCGGTCCAGCTCCCTATGGGGCCACGAAACTTGAAGGTGTGGGCCAATTCGGATAAGGTTGCGCCATGCGGACTGTGCCGCTGGAGCCTTCGGTGGAGCCCCCTCTGGAGCTACGAAACGTGTGAGGGGTGGGCCGGCTCGAGCGCGGGGGCGCCATGCGGACTGTGCCGCTGGGGCCTTCGGTGGAGCTCCCCGTGGGGCCACGAAGCGTGCAAGAAAGGGTGTGCCGACTCGGGTGCGGGCATGCCATGCGGACTGCGCCGCTGGGGCCGTCGGTCCAGCCCCCCCCCTTGGGGCCACAGCGCGTTTGAGAGTGCCGCCAGGGCCTTCGGCGGAGCCCCTTTATTATGGGGCCACGAAAAGCGTGTAAGGTCTGTTTGTATGTGTGGGTGTGTGCCGAGCCGCGGAAAAAGCACAGGCAGAGGTGGGAGTGGGCAGCGGGAGAGGGAGCGGCGCGGGGCGCCGGCGCTCCAAAGCGAGGAGACCCCAGACCACAGGATGCCGGGGGATGGGCGCGCAGAGGAGGCCGGTCCTCGATCAGTCGCCACCCCTGGGGGGGCACATGCGAACCCCGCCCTCCCCCTCAGAAATCGTGGGGGGGTAGGGGTAGGGTTCGCATGTCGCCCCCTAATGATGGGCTCGCACGGTGGCGGGGCTCGCCACAAGCAGCTGGATAGAGCTGGAGAACGCCTTCGCGGAAGTTCGCGGATGCGGGGATGCCGTGCGCGAGGAGGACACGTCTGGCACACGGGCTGAAGTGCGCACTCGTTGCACGAGGGTCCAGGTGCGCAGTCCGAGCGCTTCCCAGCGTGTGTGCATCGAGCTTTCCATTGCGCGGCTGGGATGCGATCGTTGGCGCCGAGCTTTGGTCTGCACAGTCTTCAAGATCGAGGCATCCGCTGGACAGCACCGCAGACATTCATCGATATCGTTGCTATATGTGTGCCCACGTGTGGATGTCCATGCTCGCGCATGCAAGTCCAAGGCCACATGCATGCGTGCGAATGTTCGCGGAGCCACCCTCAACACATTGCGAACGACGAAAGGAAATGGGGTGCCTTAGGCGCGAGGGCGTGGCGACCGTACATGGTGGCTCACGCATGCAGCTGCCGCGGATCGGCTTGTGGGGGAACGAGGACGCTCACGCGCGACCTTACGGGCCAACGTAGTCTTCAAAATCCACGTAATCGGCCTCTCGGATTGCGTCGTTGCTTTTTATGAAAGCGGCATCGAACTGAGTACACATCTCGCGGTGAAATGGGCTAGCGGACAATGTCCTGCATGATGCCCTTGAGATCGTCGACTTTTTGTCTCACCTGGCCGCCGAACTGAGAACACGCGCCAATGAGTTAACCATGATAACGGACAGGGCGCATTGCACGAATAGTGAAGCAGAGGATCGTTGAGAGCAACGCGAGAGATCGCGAACAAGAACTCGTCGTGCAGTGCAAGGGCCCTCCGCTTCACGAGCACACCCAATCTCCGAAAACACATGGACACCGGGACTAATGTGGCATCGTCTCGAACACGGCTGGACGTTGACGGCGGGGGCGGGTGCATTGCTGCATGTTGCGCGTGACGTTCTTCTCCCCTCCCCTTCCTCCGCCCCCTCCTCCGTCCCTCCTCCGCCTCCCCCTCCATTTGCTCCAGGGTACGAACTCCGACGAACCCCAAAGAAATCCCAATGTTTCGTTGATTTGCATCCCAGAAATCCCCGTGAGATCGTATGGTAGAGAGACGGGCGAAAGCGAGCGGAGAATACAAGGGAGAGGGACATAGAAAACGCGAATGAGAGAGGGGGCGAAACCAACTCGCCACATGCCCAGGGTGGTTAAGCTAACACGTGCAAGCTGCCCGGCAGCCAGGATACAGAGCATGGGCTCGAAATTCTGACAACATGGCTGCTCTCGGCGGCGCGCCTGGGGGGAGGTGACAGGAGGCAAGCAATCTCAGAAGGAGGGGGAGGAGGAGATGATCCAGGCGCGGCCGCAAGCGTGCACAAGGGGCGACGCTAGCAGACTCAGGCAAGAGCCTGACAACAAATCGGACTCGGGCACATCCCGCGAGGGAGTGCCGCACGAGGAAGGGCCAGGACGCGAATCCGCAACGGCGCAGTCGTCATCGACCACGACCAAGCCCCCGCAGGTGGTGTCAAGAACGACTTCGCCGAACGGGCGAGGCCTCAGCGGACTCTTTTCAGGCGGCTGCAGCGGCAGCCCACTGAGAGGGTGGAGCCCCTCCCACAGATGGTCTAAACGCGCGCGCGTCTGATGGGGGGCACACCACCACGGCAGGGAGGCGCCAGGAGCTGCGCATTTTCGCTGGAATGCGCGCCACAGCTGGCGCAGAAGACGAGCTGGCCTACATGCCAGACGCGGTGGCCACCGCCAGGGTCGCAGACGGGCGGGATGGAAGCGCCCCGCTGCCGAGCGACGCGGAAGGCGCAAGCACGTGGGCGCCTGGGGGCGGCGCCGTGTCCGCAGTGAAGGCAGGCGTCTTGCCCCGTCGCTGCGCCCTCCTCAACTGCCCGCGGCGAAGGGCAGTCTGCGACTTGGGGCCAACGGCATGCGTCATCGTGGCCAAGAACTTCGCTGCGAAAGTGACAAGCTTGACAGAGCGCAGCACGCGCTCGACAGCAACGGCATTCGATGGCTGCAGAGACGCGCCCACACGGGCACCACCATCGGCGCGGCGGTTCCTCCCACCACGCGCCCGCACCCAGCTCGAGTCGCAGGCGTGGCGGCGGCGGGCGCGGCCTTTTACCTTGAGCACCTCCACGCCTCCCCCCAAGTCGCCCACCCGATCCCGCATCTGGGACTTCGCGTCGGCAGCCTCACAAAGGGCGCCCGTGATCTCGAGTCCGCCACGCTGAAAGCCCGAGACATCCCGCTCGCAGTCCGAGTGGTGTCTGAAACGGCCCAGCGCAGCGTGCGCGAGGCACATGAGCAGGCCATGTGCCTCTGCTAGGTCCGACGCCTGATGCGGGCCAGGCGGCAGGCCGCACAGGGGGGCCACGAGGCCCCCGTTGATTGTCGACCTGGGCGACGCACCAGCCCGCGCGACGGAATCGCGGGTCACTCTGTGCAGGCGACGCGCGCGAGCCGTCGCACAAGGCCTCGCCTTCGAAGTACCCGTCCGTCGGACGCTTGAGCCACTGGGCGAGGAGGGGGGGCCGATCGCCCAGGGACGAGGGTCAGGGGCCAGGCCGTGCCTCCAAAGGGCCAGTCGGGGTGCGCACGGAGGCCCAAGCGGACGGAGGGGACCAGGTCGCAGTCTCTGACGAACTGCCAAGTGGCCGGGCACTCGCCCGACATTCCAAGCAGAGAATTTGCCCGAGCAGCAGTCGCACAGGGGGCGCGACGGATCAGTCGCAAGACCGCGCTTGAATTTACCAGCCTGATCCCACACGCCGTTCGCTGCAATAGCATGGAGACTGCCCTGATGCTGGGGGGTCCAGTCTGGTCCGCGCGCTCACTTACGCAGACGGCAAAGTGATGACAAGCACGGCCCATGCGTGAGACCTGACATGTATTCAAAGCTCTGGCGAGCACGCTCCAGCAGCCACTCCTCGATCGCAAGACGGGCGGCGTGCAGCGCCGAGCGAGGGCACATTCGTGCGATGTCAACCTGAAGGCCGTCCTGCGTCAGAAACATGCGACCGCCTGGCCGGAGCCTCCGCCCGATCCGACGGCAGAAAGCGACGGCGACAAAGATTGGACCTTTGACCAGGGGCCAGTTACTTCAAAGTCAAGGAGTGGCCAAGAAAGCGGCCTCCGCGGCAAACGTCAGACGGGCAAACGGAAGACGTCAAACGTCAGGAAGACCAAGTCGCCTGAGCAAGCATATAAATGGGCTCCGCCGCGCACGCGCAAGGGGAACCCACGGCCCACGGGGCGGCAGGGGCGAGGTGGAGGTCGACAGTGAGAGAGCGACGAGCGGTGTGCACGAGAAGAGCCGAGTGCGCCGCGCGTCTCATCGGTTCGATCCCGCTCCAAGCCCCCCCGCCACCCCCGCTCCCAACGTGCCTGCTGGGGTCGGGCCCAGGCTGACCAGCTGGCGCGTCTTTCCGCGAGCAGTGCGGAGCACGCGGATGCGCGCGGCACGGCGCGCGACAGTGGACGTGCGCTTCGCTCGTGCGCATTCCCCAGCTCGCCGTCCGCAAGCAAAGTCCACTCCCAAATTACGTGCCGAATTCTTGAGCTTGTCGCGAAAGGGGGCGGCAGCGCTGCATGACCTCGCGACCGAAGGCCGACGAGTTGGCCAACGCCACGCGCATGTCGTCGTTGACCACCAGCCCGTCTGCCGCGAGGCCTCCTCTGATCTTCCCCCACGCGGCGCTGACACTCGCCGCCGCCAGCCTGGGGGGCCCAAGCCTGCCGAGCTTGATGTCGCCCGCAGTATTCCCCAGGTCCACAGTGCCGAGGGCCGCGATCTCGTCGAGCCACGGCACCAGGAAGATGCACATGCAGAGGTCCGCGACGCTGCATCCTGCCACCGCGCCCCGCTTGGGGCGGCACCGGCCCATCGCCGCGCCGTCGACGGTGACCAGCCGCTGCGTGGAGCACAGCATGATGAGCATCCGCATCAGCATCGTGCCGAAGCCCAGGGCACGAGCCCGACTGACCAGCAGGGCCCACGGGATGTGCTCGTGCGCCTTCGATGGGGTCCATGAGCAGCGAGCATGCAGCCTGCTTGCGGTGCGTCGCGACCTCCGCGCTGGCCGCCTGGATCCACGCGCGCGTCTCGCAGCTGCGACCCGCCGCGCCGTAGATGTAGTCCCGCTGGCGTTCGCTGGCCCTGCGAGCGCCGACGGCGCCGCGCGTCCAGCGCGCGAATGGCAGCAGTGCCCCAGGGGGCAGCCCTATCATGCGGACTCCCATCTCAGCCTTCGGGGTTCGCGCAATCTGGAGCACCGCGGGCGTCTTGGGCACGTAGCCGAGGACCAGCATGCGCCGCCAGACGGTGGTGAAGGGCTCCAGAGCGCCGTCTGACAAGAAGGCGGTGTGCCTCGGGTGGGCGGCGTCACCTCCGAGCCCCGTGACGCGCGGGAGCGCGTGCCCCACCTTGCGCAGCCCGTCGGGGGGGGGGGGAGCAGCGACGGGCCGGCGCCGAGCCCCGCTGGCCAGCTCATCGCGTCCAGCCCAGCGCCCTCGCCCCCCAGGTCATGCCGAAGGCGGATCGCCGCGCCCGCCGCCTCGCGCGCGGTCTGCAGGCCCGCGGCTGGCGACCAAGGAGCCGCCGCCCACGGGGCAGGCTCACGGATCCAGCGAAACGCCTTGCGCATGCCACCTGGTGAAGTGGCATCGCACGTCCAATCCAGCCATGGTTTGCGTCGCCTGCACACCGCGCGGCCCGCTGCCGCCGTGGCCTGTCGCCTTAGGAGGCCCGCCAGCTCGTCGCAGTCGTCGTCGGACAGTCGCTGCAGCCCCCTCACCATCCGCCGCCAAGTCAGCCACGCAGCAAGCAGGCTCGCTGCCTGGGACCGACGGCTTGAAGCGCATGAGCTTCACCTGCAGCCGCCGCGCATGAATGTCTTGCCCAGCCGTCCGCAGTAGCCGCCAACGGCCATTCTTGAACCCTTTCGGCTGGCCAGCCCCAGTGTGAGTCCGACGCATCTGGATTGGCCGTGGGCTGCCAGCTGGAGCGGTGGCGGTCCAGCTGGGCCTGGAACTGGCGGGTCCCCTCGCTCCTGCCACGGTGCCTGTCCTCGTCCTTGGTCCCCATCTCGGTCGAAGTGGCGCAGCAGCTCGTCGTCGCGCCGATCGAGGGCGCGGCCGCAGGCCGCCTCCAGGCCCGCGGCAGACGTCGCCGTGGCCAGGTCGTCGAGCACGTCCGTCCAGTCTGGGCCAGGCACCTGGGGCCAGATCAAGGCCTGGACGGGGAAGGCGCGAGCCTTGTGCACCCGCGCGACCGGACCGCCAGTCTTCGGCAGACCCAGCCGTGGCAGCACAGCGCGGTGTGCCCTCACGTCGAGACGGTCGCGTCGACTTTTGCCCCTGATCGGCGCGTCCGAGCCCGCGCAGAAGTAGTCCAGCTCCCTCGCCGAGGTCGCCGCGATGCACGTGGCCTGGCCTGGGCGCGCCAACCCCGCGCCCAGCGAGGGGAGCTGGTGGGCCTCGTCCACAACTTCAGGCAACGTGTCCCAGTCGGCCACCACGACGAAGGAGCGGTTCATCGCCCTGACGACCGAGCCTGTGGTGAGCATTTCCAGATCGAAGTCGCCCAGATCTGAGTTGATGCGGAAGTACGCTGGGATCAGCAATGCGCCCGCC
Organism: Prorocentrum cordatum; assembly: GCA_963575745.1. Lineage (NCBI taxonomy): Eukaryota > Dinophyceae > Prorocentrales > Prorocentraceae > Prorocentrum > Prorocentrum cordatum. The sequence continues at coordinate 155,181 of CAUYUJ010019362.1, read as the reverse complement.
GTCGCGCCGAACGGCGGCATCCAAACACCCAGGCGGGCAGAACGCCGAATCGAGATGCGGCCATCACTGAACCAACGCGCTTCATGCGCACCCACGGGCGCACCAAAATCCCAACTCCTGAGAAAGACCCATCTTTGTCCGCTTCAATAGCAGGGATGAGGTCGGCCGCCCACCCCGCGCGCAACGCGGCCCGAACCGCCGCTGCCATCCGCATGTCGCCATAAAGGCGGTCCTCCTGGATAAGGATGGCCTGGGCCTCATCCACGACGCTGCCGCGCTCCAGCTGCTCCACGCGCGAGCCCCAGCCCGTAGCGTTCGCCGTCGCGGCGGCCAGGGTGCCCCCGTCGCCGCGGCAGCTGCACGGCCGCGGAGATGCCGACGGGCAGGGCGTCGGCACCGTGGAGCTCGTACATGGCTCGTGCCCTCGTCGCCGCCTTCCTCGCCCGGGTACGCGAGGGGATCCGATGGGGGGGGGGGGGGGGCCGATCGCCGAACAAACGAACACCTGACAATCGTAGAAGTCAGTCGTGGCTGGGCGCACACTCCGCCGATGCCGACGGGCTTGGCGTCGACGCGGTAGGGCTCGCACGTGGCCCGTGCCCTCTCCGTCGCCTTCCTCGCTTGGGAGCAATCTCGTCGGCGTCGCTCAGCTGGCATTGTCGCGCCCCCCTGAGTAGCCGATCGCCGACCAGCCGATCACCCGGCAGTCCTGGAAGTCGCGGCTGAACTCCCATTCCCCGGAGTTCCAGCCCAGCCCGCTGTAGTTCAGCACGTTCGGCGCGCGGTCGAGCTGCGCGGCGGCCGCCGCCGCCCGACGTCGTAGACCTCGTCGGGTCCGCCGCGCCCGCGGCTCGCGCCTATCAGACTGCCGCGCCGCCACCGCGCCCCGAGCCCTTGGCGCCCAGAAGGGGCCTGGCCTGGTGGCCCGCCCGTCGCCTCCCCCGCACCTGCCAAGCGAGCTCGCCCCTGCTCCATGGCGTCAGCGGCAGGCCTGGCTGCCGCGCTGGGGGCTGGCGGCGGTGCCGACGCGGCCGCCCGTGCCGCGGCGTCGGGAGGCACCGCTCGCGCCGCCGCTGGGGGCCACGCGGCGGCGTCGGGGGCTTCTTCCCGCGTCGCCTCAGGCGCCTGCTCGGCCGCCGCGCCCCCCTCCGCAGGGGCCTCTTCAGTCCTCCGTTTCTTGGACTTGAGGCGGCCCCTCTGAACACGATGTGATCGCTCCAGCTCCTGCACGTCACCCTTGAACTGGCCAAAAGCCTCGCGCGTCATGCTGTCGAACTTGTCATGCTGTAATTCTTGGCGGCGCCGCTGCGCCTCGGGCCGATCACTGCCGTCCACGCCGTAGCCCTCCAGCTCTTCCAGGCCGAAAAGACCCTCGCAACGCCGCTGCGTCGGGCGGAGGCGCAACCGTCGTCGCCAGCGCCTGCACCGCCGCCGCGTAGGCCTGGGTGGCGCGGTCCAGGGTCTCCGAGCAGCCCCCCACGCGCACCTTGGCCTCATCCAGCTGCCTCTGCAACTCGTCAGCATCCACCATTGCCCCCTGGAGCTCCGCTGCCGCTGTCTCCTTGGTCCTGCACGCACTGCACGCCTCGTCCGCCGACATGGGCCTGGCCAAGCGCTGGGCCCTGACTTCGTCGAGCTTCGCCTGGTACTTGGCCTGCCCTGGGCCGTCGCCGCTGAAGCCCAGCAGCTCCACCAACTGGACGGGTTTCTCCTCCTCGGGGTTCGCGTCGAGGGGGGCCGGGGCCGCCTCGGCTGCTGGCGCCGCGGCCCCGAGACGCCGAACGCACGCTGGCACTGGCGCCGCCTGCCGTCTGGCGCCAGGGTGGGCCACCTCGACCGCTTCGGCCGCCGCCGTTTCGGCTCAGCGGGCGCCGCAGGAAACTCTCTCAAACATCCTGCGGCCTTCTGAGAAGCCGCCCGTGTACTCGAAAGCGGCAGAGAAAACTGAACAGAAGGCCGGAGGCCTTCCGACGCGTCTGAGCATGACCGCCGCCCCTGCCCTTCCCGCCTGGGCGCACCGCCGCCGATGTTCACAAGGCGCAGAGCCCCAGGCAGCACTTTCAGAGCCCGGGTGGTTGTTGAGACATTTCGCACGTCCTCCGAGTCATCGCCCTCCTCGTGCTAGCACTCGGTCTGCTCCCTCGTCGTCGTGCTCGTCAATATTCGTCGCAACCCTCCTCCTCCTCATCCTGTTTCCCCCCCCTCTCCCAATCAACCTACTCTCTCCCCTCTCCTCCTCCCGTTCCTCTTGCTTATCCTTGCCTTCCTGCTCGTGCTCCTGATTCGAATCATCCTCGTCACATTCCTCCTGGCCCACCTCACGTCACTCCCGAACCTCCTCCTCCTCCTGGTTATCACAAGTCGTCCGTCTCATGATCCTTCTCATGCTCAACCGCCTCTTGCTCGGACTCGTGATCACGGTGTCCCTCGTACTCCTGCTCCTCCTCCTCATCCTCCTTCTCCTGCTCCCCAGAGGCGCCCTCGCCAGGGATGTTCTCGCACTCTGGAGCCACGCTCCCGTTCGAGACTTCCTCACGATGATCTGTTCTCAGGCACGGAGCTCCCCCCTGAGACAGGCACACCCTTACTCGCCATCGCTCGGACGTCCATTCCTTGTGTTTTTGTTGGTTTCGTGCGTGGTCTTTTCGCCAAATGATCAAGAATGCTCATCGATGGTCCTCGCCGAAGGAAAAATGCACACGTCCGAGCGACGCCAGGCTTACAGTCTGGGCAAGCATCGTGCTCTCGCCTCGACGCTGGCTATCTACACCCTCGGGCCTGGGGCGCCGGAGCTCCCTCCCAGAGCACCTGCCAATGCGGGAAACAAGCACATGCCAACGCGCGCCCCCCCCCACACCGTCCCTGTCAAAAAGACACTGCAAAGTACACTCTGGGGCAAAGTCTCGAGGCATGTGCGCGAGGCCCGCGGGCCACTTTGTATTTTGCTTTTGACAGGCACGGCGGGTGCGTCGAGCACACCCCCTGCTGCGCGCAGGGCGGCCATCCCCGACAAGAGAACAACACCACTGAAGGGGCCCCAGGACACACAAATAAATACACACAAAAAAAATGTTCCCCATAGTTTCCCATATTTTCTGGGTTTCTGTCTTCCCCCCCACTGCCGATATCTGTTTCTATGTTCTGGGGAATCGACGATTCATTGTGTCTGTGTGTTTTTCCTCCTCCCGAAACACCACAGCAAGCACATCGCGACCGAGCCAACACGCGGGGGCACCCGCGAGGCGCCCACGGCCCCGGGCATCGAGCTGCACCTCGCCGGGCCAACACCCAGCGCGCGGGGCGCCCACGGGGCGCCCGCGACTCGACGCCACTCCGGGGAGCCGGAGGAGACCTCGACGGATCCAACCCAGCGCGCGGGGCGCCCGCCTCCGCCTCCGCCTCCGCCTCGGCCTCCGCCTCCTCCTCCGCCTCCTCCTTTTCCTCCTCCTCCGCCTCCTCCGCCTCCTCCTCCTCCTCCTCCTCCGCCTCCTCCTCCGCCTCCTCCTCCGCCTCCTCCTCCTCCTCCTCCTCCTCCGCCTCCTCCTCCTCGCGGCAACGCTGCGATGATTCGACGGTCCCGCCCAGGGCACGGGGCGCCCACGGCGGGCGGCAGCGCGGCGAGGCCTTGACGGACCCATCCAACCCCTCAGGGTGAGATTGAAGAGGCCCAAGGACACACAAATAGATACACACACAAAAAAAATATTCCCCATATGTTCCCATATGTTCTGGGTTTCTGTTTCCCCGCCCACTTCCCACATTTTCACATATGTTCTGGGGAATCGAGGATTCATTATGTCTGTGTGTTTCTTTTCCTCCTGAGAGATAGGTAAGACCCCTGGCGCAAGCGCTGTGTAGGGGGGCGAGGCTTCCCCCAGCCTCCCTCTCGCCAGCGCTCGGACGCCCATTCCTCGTGTATGTTTCGATGTCGTGGGTTTTTTTGTCGCCAAATCATCAAGGATGCTCTCTATGGCCGTCGCCGAGAAAAAATGCACACGTCCGAGCGATGCCAAGCCCTCTTCCCTCTTCACCGCGCTCTCGTCCAGGACCGACCCGCAACAGGCACCAACCATTCGGGCGTGGGTGGTTTAGCCAGCTAGCCTTTCCGACCGTACACTTCCCCGCTTGTTGATTGTGTTTGGGTGGGCTGGTGGGGATGAGCGAAGCGTCAAGACTTTGCCCAGGTATGGCGATCCTGGCGGAAGCTTGATCTCGCCTCGCCGCCTCGGCGATTGATACCTTCTTCCTCGGGCCAGGGACGTTCTGGCATCTCTCGGGACACGCTGCGCCACCAGAAATGAAATCAAGTGGGTTGCTCTTGCCCGGCCCCGCCTCCGTACTCTCTCCGCCCTATCGAAGCCAAGAACTGCGACGATGTCTCAAGCGAAATAGACCGGACCACAGACCACCTCTCACGTGGCATCTCGGAGCCCAGAGTAGCGAGCGTACCTCAGGCGAAACAGGCTGGAGCACCTTGCGGGCAGCACCTTTCAACCCCACCAGCCCTCTGGGCGACAAGTGGTCTAACGATGTATTTCTTTCCTCCTCCAAAAGCCTCTTCGGGGAAGGGTTTATCATTGTCCCCTATTAGTACACACCCCCTCCCCCAGGCGACTGGGAGCCAACCCAGGTCCATGCGGGCACCCCCCACCACCCTTTGCAAAAAAACAATGCAAGACATACTCTGCCCCCACCATTCCTAGTAAATTATCCCGGCAACAACCTAACAGCGATGTGTAGGAGCATATCTGGAAGCATTCCCCTTCAGATTCAGATGAGAATCCAGTTGTAGAATTCTGCTGTTCTCGCAGTCTTAGTCGCATTTGCGATGACAGTCGCAGTGGCAACGGCAGTCGCAGTCACAGCCTCAGCCTCAGCCTGCCTCAGCCTCAGCCTCAGCCTGCCTCAGCCTCAGCCTGCCTCAACCTCAGCCTCAGCCTGCTTCAGCCTCAGCCTCAGTCTGCCTTCAGCCTCGGCCTCAGCCTCAGCCTGCCTCAGCCTCAGCCTGCATCAGCCTCAGCCTCAGCCTCAGCCTGCCTCAGCATCAGCCTGCTTCAGCCTCAGCCTCAGCCTGCCTCAGCCTCAGCCTCAGTCTGCTTCAGCCTCAGCCTCAGTCTGCCTTCAGCCTCGGCCTCAGCCTCAGCCTGCCTCAGCCTCAGCCTGCCTCGGCCGCAGCATCAGCCTACCTCAGCATTCAAACTGTGGCCCAGGAATGGAGTTCTGGGAACTAGAAGAACACGAGGTGGCCTACAGTTGGCTCTGGGCATTCAAAATCATGCCCAGGAGTGGCGTTCTGGGAACTTGAAGAGCACGAAGTGGCCTACAGTTGGCTCCGGGCATTCAAAATGTAGGCCGGGAATAGAGTTCTGCAAACTCGAAGAGCACGAAGTGGCCTACAGTTGGCTCCGGGCATCCAAAATGTGGCCCGGGAATGGAGTTCTGGGAACTCGAAGACCACGACGTGGCCTACAGTTGGCTCCGGGCTTAAAAATGTACGCCGGGAATGGAGTTCTAGGAAGTCGAAGAGCACGAAGTGGCCTACAGTTGGCTCCGGACATCCAAACTGTACGCCGGGAGTGAAGTTCTAGCAGCGCCAAGAGCGATTTTGCGAGGATGTCCTCAGCGATTTGGGCTTCGAAGGCAACCGCGCCGGGTCCCGCCCCGGGTCCCGCCCCGACCCCCCTGAGGAGTCATGATGCTCTCTTTTGACCCCGCTAGAAACCTATCAGTCTTCGCTGTTAAATAAAAAACGATACAAAACACACTCGGTCTCCAAATTCGGAGCATGCGCAGCGAACCCGATGCGGCCTCCCCCCACCATCCCTGTCAAAAACTCAGATTACACTTGGCGGCGGCGGCTGCGGCGGCTGTGGCGGGGGCAGCGGCTGCGGCGGCTGCGGCGGTGGCGGCGGCGGGGACGGCGGCGGCGGCGGGGGCGGCGGCGGCGGCGGCGGCGGCGGCGGCGGTGGCGGCGGCGCGTCAGCGGTGGCGGCAGCGACTGCGGCGGCAGCGGCTGCGGCGGCGGCGATTCGGCAGCGGGGGCGGCGGCGGCGGCGGCGGGCAGCGCGGCGCCGGCGCCGGCGGCGGGAGGCGGCGGCGGCGGTGGAGGCGGCGGCGGCGGCGGCGGCGGATTGGCCCCCAGTGGCTGACCATCCAAAGACGACTGCTGCATATGCTGCGGCTCGGGCCAGGCTCGGGTGCTACGTATGTGTTGGGAGGGCGGGTGGGAGTGAGCCAGACGGCTTGCGGGCGGGGAGGGCGTCTTGACCCCTCCCCCTACCTCCTCCCCTGGACCTGGACGGGAGGGGCCGCAAGTCATCAGAGGGTCCTTTCTCGCTCAAGATGGCTCCAAGAGGGCCTCTGATGCTCCAAGATGGCCTCCACAATGCCTGAAGATAGCGCAAGGTCGCTCAGGATGACTTCCATCATGCCTCCAAGAGTCCCCAAGAGGGCCACAAGACGGTTCCAGGTGCTCTCGGAGCTCTCTCAGGACCACCCCGAAAGACAAGCTCCTACAAACACTTAAGGAACATCAGTGATCATTGCCTTATCGCCCTTTCGCTTCCGATGTGCTTTAAAGGCATCAAAATGGCACCAACAAATGGCCCACGAGAGGTCGAAGAGGCCCCCACGACGGCCCCAAGCGCGCCCAAGATCGCCCCAAGAGCGCCCCCTAGCTCCCAAGAGGATCCCAAGAGAGCCCCAGAAGGGCCCAAAGAAGGCCCCCAACCCAAGAGGACCGCAAGACCCCCCGAAAAGCCACAAGAGGATCACAAGAAGCCAACAAAAAAACCTCCAGAGACCCCCACGACCCCCCCAAAAAACCCAAGAGGGTTTAAAATAACATGCAAATTGTCCAACACCCTCCTCCCCCTCCTCTCCTTCCACGCTCGGCTTCTCTCTCTCTCCTCCTCCTCATCATCCGTCTATTCCTCCTCCCTCATCCCTCATCCCCCTCCTCCTCTTCCGACTCCTCCTCCAGCTTCCCCCTCTTGGAGCATGACGGTTTCCCCCGCCATTTGTTTCTCTGTATGCTCCCCCACGTCCCTGATCTTTGCAACGGCCTGGGCATCGTTGCTGGGTGGGCTGATGGGGTTACTTTTTTTTACGGCCGCAGGCGGAAGCGCCAGCGGCAGGCGGTCACGGTCGGGCTGCGGCCGCGACGAGGGGGCGGGCGCGCGCGGGGCCGCGGTCAGGCGGCGAGCAGCGGCAACCCAGGGCGTCTGAGAAGCCAAGGCGTGCAAATCCAGGGAGGGCTGATGGGGTTACTCGAAGCGTCGAGAATTAGACTCAGAGCTGCAAGGATATATCAGGCGAAACGTGCCAGACCATCTGGAGCACATCCTGGGGCCTAAAGTTCCGAAGATGCCTCAGGCGAAACTGGCCTGACGACCTCGCGCAAGGCCAGAATTCGGAGGATATGGCTCAAGCGAAAAACCGATTGGTGTGAGGATGTCTCATTCAAAGCGCTGGGCGCCGGCTTCTGAGTTCTTACCACGGCAGGGCCCCAGTCTGTACAGGCATGTTGGAAATAAGAAAAACCCACGTGTGACACGACGCATTGGTTCGGCGTCTTTTGATTTTGGCGCGTCACAAGAATCGGGCAATGTTCAATTGGCGCGACCTCGAGGAATGGTTGAAACATGATTCCGGCGTGGACCCAAGCCAGCAAGTGTGCAAGAGCAATGCATCACTCAACGTGCATCCATAGCATCACAGAAACATGCATATGAACGCGAACTGCTGCAAGCAAAACGATGCCAGTCGGCGAACATCAATGCATAACAACACATCGAGGCGGCAGCGCCACGGCGACCCGACGGCAACGGGGCAACACCAATACAACAACAGAGCAACAACGGATTGGAACTGGGGGGGGGGGCAACACCTGGCGACTCCTGGCCGACAGTCCGCAGTTCAGACCGATTTACTTTGAGAGCGCATCAGAAGCCTCCAATGCAAACAATGCCTGGGTGAGCATACATGCAAACGTGTCGGCGAGAGTGGCGGAAATAATGAGCATGACAAGGTACATCAGATACTCAGTCCGTGCTACACATGGGCATGCGTGCTAAACAGAGCGAAAAATGCAGGCAGGATAAGCAAGGGAGAAGAGACCACAATGAACGACGGCACGGGTACTAAGAAAAGAAGGCAAACATAACGCTGTCCCACATCAGAGGTCGCCTCAATCGTCTTGTCATGCGCACCAACGTCATTGTACGACCTGGCGAGAATGGGGCTGGACCCCAAAATTGAAACATACGAGCTGAAGCGGAATCCGCAACCGTGCCTGCACGGAATGGGCGCGTCAGAACCTGGGCTGGCACGGGAACGGAAAGAGCACTGCTGTTGAGCGGACGTTTGAACATGGTCACAGGGGCTTGGCGGCCATTTACGCGGCAGCGGTTTTGACATGGCGATCATCATGCAGAAGTGTTGGAGCAAACTGGAGGGCGAGGCGCGTTAAGACGGCCACCTTGAAGAGGAGAGCGCAAGAGGGGGAAGAGGGGAAGAGGAGAGATGAAAACTGAGAGAGTGCGTTTGCGAAGGATACAAGGACGGGGGGAATCAAAAGAGAAGGGGGACTTCACATGTTCTATGGCCGGCGGGCGTACTCCGTGCTGGAGGCCGGAGCAGGGGACATTGGAAGACGCGGGGGAGGGAGTGAGGCAGCCGGCAGGTGAGAGAGATGAGGGACGACTCGAAGAGGACCAGGACACCAGAGAAGGTCCTAGCTTTTGCATCACCGTTCGCTCCTGAAGTTGTGTCATTGAAGGTCTTGGGGGGCCTCTTGAGAGGCTCTGGGAGGCATCTTAAATGCCTCTTGGACCACTCTTGGGGCTCTTTGCGTCCGTTTTGCCCGCTTTGGGGCCCTCTTGAGCCGTCCCGGGTCCCTCTTGGACCGTCTTGAGGGGCTTGGGCCGGCTTGGGGCGCTCTTGGGGCCCTTTTTGGAACCACCTATGGCCCCCGTGGACCTCTCCTGGGAGCTGCTTGGGGCTCTGTGGAGCCCGCTTTGTGCCGTCTTGGGGCTCTATTCGGCCATCTTGAAGAGCTCTCGGGCAGTTTAGAAGCCCTCTTTGGAGCCTCTGGGGGCGTCTTTTGGCGATCCTGGAGGCCTGGGTCGTCTGTGGCCATTTGTGGCACGAAACAACGAGAGCACTAAAATCCTTCAAAAACTACTGAATCTCTACTGTTTCTCCCTCCTGAGTCCCTCTTGGCTGTCCTCGTGGGTGCCTCTCGGGGGGTCTGTGGGGCCTCTGAGGCGGTTTCTGGGCGGCCACCGTCGCCCCCCCCCCCCCTGGGGCGCTTCTGGGTCGTCTTGGGGCCTCTCGGGGGCGTCTCGTGGACCGTTCTGGAAATATCGTAAGCCGTCTTGGGGGCCTCTTGGGCGTCGCCTTGGCCGTCCTGGGCCGAACAAGCCGCCAACATGGCCCCCGGAGGGCGTGTTAGAAAAGAAGGCCCGGTCCAGACCCCCCCCCCAGGCACCCCCCGCCACTTGGGCTAGAACCATATGCAGAACTTCTCTCGCTAGCAATCTTTCCGTCATGCTCGTCTGTTGTCTGGCAAACTTTTGGATGCTTTACATGCGGACCCCCCTCGCCCACGCGTGGTTCGAAAATCGTTCCCTCTGAAATTGCTTTCCTACTGCCTTTTCGGCTTCCAAGCAGCCAATATGGCCTCCAGGACAGCTTCTTAGACAACCACAACGATATCTAAACGGCTCTAGATGGCTCACGACGGCTCAAGAGGCGCCGAAGACGGCCTCAAGACGGCCCGAGAGTCTCCCAAGACGGCCCAAGAGGGCTCCAAAAGGCCCCCCAGGAGAACCCGAGGAGGCTAACGCCTCTGATTTTCCTCAAGTTGTTGGAGGATTTTCAGGTTATCGCCTACTTGGGGTTCCGACCGCCCAAGACAGCCCAATGATCTTCCAACATAGCCCTAAGACAGCCCACGAGGCCCCCAAGAGGGCCCCGAGTCAGCCCACGAGGACTCCAAGGTCGCCCAAGAGGGTCCCAAGGGAGTCCCAGGACGGCCCAAACGCGCTCCAAGAGGCACCAAGGCGGCTCAGGGAAGCCCCAACGACGGCCTCCGAAGTCGTCAGACGGGACAAGAGTTCCCTAAGACAACCCAAGGAGGTCCCCAAGAGGTCCCCAAGACGGCCTCAGGAAGTCCTCAGGAGAGCCCCCAGGAGGCCCCCCACAAAACTCAGGAGGCTCCCGGGAGGCGCAAAGACGAGCCCAAGAAGCGTTCTCCTCATCGTACTGGGGCACCACGGTGGGGCACTCACTGGCAGCGGGGGACTTCATAGATGTGTACTCGCCGTCGGCCAGTCAGTGCAATGACGACCTGGCTAGTCAGGACATAATCTACACATGGCTGAGAGGCCCATAGTTCACAAGGGGGTCGTGAGAGGTGGACATTGGTACAGGGCTCTTCATGGATAACGTATCACACATACACATTCACGCATACGAACATGACGGCATATTCATGGCACAACATCTGAATCACGCCAAGAGTAAACGGAAGGAGCACATAGAATAGAGGAGCACGGACCTGATTTAGACCCCGGCAAGGCGAACCGGTTGATCAGCCTAGCTGGTAGACGATCGCTCAAGGCCGCCAAGGAGCTCTCCAAGAACAGAGGTTTACATGCTGAGGTACTTCGAAAAACAGAGTGCTGGGATCCATCCTCAGCTTTGACAGGAAACTCCGGACCGAGCGAACGAATCGAATCCGCTCGGCACGAGCAGCCTGGCGGTGATGGGCTCAAACGTGGCATCAACCTCTACATCATGGGCACTTGTGTACACGATTCCTCGGTTTCGGCGCGGCCCTCGCGGGACTGACGGCGTTCGTTATGCCAGCTGGGTTCACGAATGCGCTGGGCACGACGATTGTTAAGTTGTTTGGATCTCTCATGCATGGAAAGGCACAAGAAATATGAACAACGTGATCGCACATTGAGTAATCAGCAAGTGCTCAAGTACTGGGACCATAGCGACACAGCCACCGAGTTGAGAACACAACGTTTAAGGTAGTGGCAGACGGTTCCAAGGCGGCCAGGGAACAATAAGCAGCTCCTCATGGCCATATTCGGCACGACTGAGCTTGAGGGGCAGCTTCGCCGCACCCGCCTCGAGCCAGACTGCCATTTGAATCGATGAAGCGCCCCGCGGGCGAGGCAGTGTCTTGCGGACTTGCAGGCCTGTGCGCATGAAGAAGGCGACCTCGGACGCGTTTGGCGGGATCGAGGAACTGCTGTCCAACTTCTCACGCTCACTAGCATCTGCGTCGTTTCCAGATGTAGCATACCGGCACCTCGCAACCCTTTTGGCTGGAAAGAGAGCGATGCTACTTGCACGAATAATGACAATGGTGGACCTTACTACGGAAGAGGAGGCGGTCGAGGACATACGCACCGAGCAACACGAGCACAAGGACACAGAGAACAAACACAGTGCAATTGTTGACGAGTGGGTGTGCGCACATGACATGGAGGACTGCACGCCGTGTGGGAACGCATTTCAGACCATAAGAGCTCTCACAACACAAGTCACACACGCACATCGTCTGAGGAATCTGCACTCCATGATTGTCGCCAGTGATGTGTGCCCGTGGTGCCGAACAGCCTTCGCTTCCAGAGCATCAGATTTACGCCATTGTGTTACTATGGACAAGCGGGTGCCACGTCCTTGTCCCACTCGCTTCATGTCCTTGTCATTTCGGCCCGAGAAGACTTCTTCATACTTTTGCGGCTACTGCGCAGCCAAGCAACCGAACTACACGAGCACCTCGACCACTTTTCCACGCACGTCGAAGGACCCGAAATCGTGGCGAGTGACGATAGAGTAAGTAGGACGTCTCCCGAGAAGCCAGACGGGAGAGACAGGCCTCCTGTCGGCGGGAGGCAAAAGGGGGGCCCAAGCAGGCTCGTGGCAAGCCGAAGAAAGCACTTGGCAAATCAATTGGCTTCGAGGCGAGCGGTGAGGCGACACTCACCGTGGGAAAGCTCGCCCGCAACAACGTGCAGATGATACGAGCGGTCTCAGGCAGCCTGTGGGAGTGGACGCGAACGACGAGCACGACGCAGAGGTCGGCGCTCAGGCAAGGAGCAAATCCACGGAGAGGAGCCAGGCGGGCGAAAAGGACAAGGGCAGCCCGCAAGTGCACGTGTCGACGAACTGTATGATGGAGCGCGGGAGGATGGAGAACCTCCAGCCTGTCTCCAGGGGCAACGTGCGGCTGCTGAGCAAGATCATAGGCGTGATCGAATGCCCGGAACTGGCGGACTTGCTCCGCTACACGAGGGCGAAGAACGCGTGTACGGAGAAAGGCCAGAAGGATCGCTGGAAAATCCACAGCATGCTGCATCCGCTGGCCCCATCCCGTTCAACGTCACGATCGAGCAGGAACTCAACAAGCCGAGGGAGGGAACCGCCATGGCCGCGGCAACAGCAGCAATGAACTCATCATCAATCGGAGTGGCCGAGATCCGCAACGTGATGCGCCTGGTCACGCGCTCTCAGGGGGTGGGAACAGCACTCGTCGGTGCGCCACCGCCCAACGCGCTGGAACACCAGCTGCAGAAATACTGCGCAGCAGGCAGGCCACGGAGTAGACATAGCAAGTCTACTCAGACAAGCAGAGCACGGCAGCATCCGTGCCGTCCAGCGCCTTAGGCGCCTAGCGACGAATAAAGGGAAAGAGAGGTGAGGTGTCTTTGGGGAAGTGGGGGGGTCGGACACGGGGTTGAGATGCTCAGCCGCAGCATCATGCTATAGAGGTTACAATATCATATGAGATGCTGTATTTCCCTAGCCCGAGAAAAGAAGATGCATGTGATACATCCCTCGCCATCTTCCCGTGAAATCTTCCAGGGGGATCTGGCCCAGCGCCGAAACGGGCCCGAGAGGCCTTATGAGCCATAGGGTCTGGTAGGCTCCCCCTGCAAAGCGGAATGACATTGCCGGCAGCAATCAGCGCGACAAGAAGTTGAAGAACGCCTCTTCCCGATTAGAGATGAGGTCATCCAAACTGCCGAGGCGTCCGCCTCCTCCTCCTCATCCTCCCTAACGCGTGGACGAAGACTAGGTCGGGATCACGGCCGTCCCCAATTCAGACCACTCGCTAATGGGTTGTGAACTCGACCTCCTTCCTACCGCGCGGACGAAGACGAGGTCGAATTTACGACCCGTCCTTATCAGACCAGTTGTCGGGATTGCGTTGTTCCTGTAGAGCCGCTAAGGGTGCACGATAAGGATGCAAGGGCCTTGGAAGGCCGGTTCGAAACTTCTCGGGCGGGGCGCGGCCAGCGAAAGTAGCTAAGGATGGACCGAGGAGACAAGGATGCAAGGGTACCATTGGGAAGGTTGCCCATCCTTATCATGCGGGTTGACCGTGCTCAGTCTCCTTCCTGCAGCGCTGTTGCACAGACACGGTGGCGGGGGTAGCCGCAGGCGGCTGAATAACCCGATGATAAAATTATCCTGGCGAAGGACCCAACCATATGCAGTGGTGAGCATCGCAATTGTGAGTATCTTCTTCGGTGGCGCTCCCTATGGGGCCACGAACCGCATGAGGGGTGTGCCGAAATGTGGCGGGGTACACAACGCAAAGGAATACGATATATCTGATTACGAGAGAAAAAACGCGGGTGAGTCAGAGCGCGAGGGAATCTGAGTATGAATGGGTCTGCGCGCGAGTGAATATATTTGCATGAGTGCGATCATGGAAACGCCTAGTGTAAGTGTCGAGCATGCCTGTCCGAACACACGTGACACTGGGCGTGGCCGCCGCAGGCAGCTTCCGCGGGAACCCCGACGGCAGCGTCCGCACGTCGCGACGCCCATGTCGGCACGCCTCTTGCGAGGATCGCGCCCGCTTTCGGCTCTTCTTTTCCTTCCTCTTTGCCCGCGCACTCCAAAATCCAAGGCTGCGGGCGCAGCGCAGCGCGGAGTCCCCGCGACGCGCGCTGGTCGCCCCGGGCGGGGTCCCAGCGACGCGCGCGGGTCGTCCGCTGCGCGAAGCAGAGAGAGCTGACTAGCTAACTGGCTGGCTGATAGCGGGCAAGTCTCTGACCGCTGGGCAGAGCGACGACGGGCGAACGAGGCGCCGGGCCCCCCGCAGCACGGAGTTCCCGCGACGCGCGCTGGTCGCCCCGAGAGGGTCCCAGCGACGCGCGCGGGTCGTCCGCGGCGCGAGGCCAAACAATTAGTCGGGCAGTCGAGAGAAGGCGCGGCTCGGGGGAGACGCTCCTCAGGTCAGGCCTCGCGGATGAACTCGGTGAAGCCGAGCTCCCTGGCGAGGGCCGTCGCTTCCCTCCTGCGCCGCTTCGTGCGCGCCGCAAACTGCTCCAGCTGCTTCCGCAAGCCCTGCGGCGGCCCTGCCAGGAAGAACTCGATGCGCGGCGCCCGCATGAGCAGGAGGTCCTCGTGGCGCGTGGCGCGCGAGAGCAGCACGTAGAGCTCCAGCCACCAGTCGTCGTCCTCCTTCTTGCCGTTCCCTACCTCGTGGCGGCCGCAATCCAGGATCACGCCTGGGCGACGTCGACCGAGGGAGCAGCGCGCCGGGCAGCCGACGGCCCAGGGCGAGAGTCCACAGGACCGAGAGATGGTCTGGCCGCGGACTGCTCGCGCCCCGGAGGTCTGGCCGCCCCCGGAGCGCCGTTCCCCCGCCCCGTCGCCTTCGCGCATGGTGCGCCCCTGGCACGCCACCGTGGTGATGACCCTGCCGTGCGAGAAATGCGGGGGGTGTGCCGAAATGGGTGGGGGTGACGCATGCGGGCGGCGGCACTGAGGCCTTCGGTGGAGCTCCCTATGGAGCCACGAAACGTGTGAGGGGTGTGCCGAAATGGGTGTGGGTGACGCATGCGGCCGCGGGCACTGGGGCCTTCGGTGGAGCTCCCTATGGAGCCACGAAACGTGTGAGGGGTGTGCCGAAATGGGTGTGGGTGACGCATGCGGCCGCGGGCACTGGGGCCTTCGGTGGAGCTCCCTATGGAGCCACGAAACGTGTGAGGGGTGTGCCGAAATGGGTGTGGGTGACGCATGCGGCCGCGGGCACTGGGGCCTTCGGTGGAGCTCCCTATGGAGCCACGAAACGTGTGAGGGGTGTGCCGAAATGGGTGTGGGTGACGCATGCGGCCGCGGCACTGGGGCCTTCGGTGGAGCTCCCTATGGAGCCACGAAACGTGTGAGGGGTGTGCCGAAATGGGTGTGGGTGACGCATGCGGCCGCGGGCACTGGGGCCTTCGGTGGAGCTCCCTATGGAGCCACGAAACGTGTGAGGGGTGTGCCGAAATGGGTGTGGGTGACGCATGCGGCCGCGGGCACTGGGGCCTTCGGTGGAGCTCCCTATGGAGCCACGAAACGTGTGAGGGGTGTGCCGAAATGGGTGTGGGTGACGCATGCGGCCGCGGGCACTGGGGCCTTCGGTGGAGCTCCCTATGGAGCCACGAAACGTGTGAGGGGTGTGCCGAAATGGGTGTGGGTGACGCATGCGGCCGCGGGCACTGGGGCCTTCGGTGGAGCTCCCTATGGAGCCACGAAACGTGTGAGGGGTGTGCCGAAATGGGTGTGGGTGACGCATGCGGCCGCGGGCACTGGGGCCTTCGGTGGAGCTCCCTATGGAGCCACGAAACGTGTGAGGGGTGTGCCGAATTGGGTGTTGATGATGATGATGATGATGATGATGGGAGGGGGGAGGAGGCAGCGGGAGGAAGGAAGGAAGGAAAGAAGGAAGGAGAACGCGGGGCACCGTCTCTTCAAAACGAGGACCCAACACCACAGGATGGTTGGGAATCAAGACCACTAGCAAGAATACCGCCACATGCTTGCACAAATGATGGCTGCTTCCAACGACACGAAATTCACACCAATGGCTGATCTGGAATGATTGGAAAACATTGCTGTTTGCGTACGTTGTGCACGACATCTGGAAACTAAAGCGAGACGTATTGCACAGAAGAGAGGTCACACAGCGCTGTCCGAACGACGTGGAGCAGGGGAAGGGGACAGACCCCCACAATGCTCCCCCCCAGTGCCAAAGAGGCTGGGTAGTTGCGTTGTTAGTGCGTGGTAGGTGACGTCCCAGGTCACATTAGACTGGCGCACGAACGCTCAACTGATGAAACTGCACAACGCCCAACGCGACAAAACGAATGGAGATGAGCATCCCCGCGTATCTCCGCGGATCCTCTCGCCGAGTCCATCCAGAGACCCGCTTCCCTCGTCTTCAACGCGCGGTGCACTAAAGGCGGAGGCACTTCATCAAATCTTTCATAGTCTTTCTCAGCGGCGTCGACAACGCGCCCGCTTGTGCCTCGCCGGCCGCATGGAAGATCCATGACATCTGCCGTGCGGATAGTGTGACATGTCAGGGACATCAAACATCCGCACCGTGCCCCCTGGCACGTGAAGTCGGGGTAGTATGCCAAGTGCATCCTAATAGAAGAACAACGAAAGCGCCATAAACATTAACCTTTTGGCGCTCCGAGCGGACTTCTTGATTCTGCGCTGGACCCTCCTCCATGGCGCGCCAGGGGGGCCCGGCGCGGATCCGAGAAATCCGCGCGGGGCGCCGAAAGTCTATGTTTATGGCGTTTTTTCTTTTTCGATCCTAGTAGGGTCACTGTAAGTCTGCCGAGGGACGCCCCCTCTCCTCACGCTTCACTGCATGCATCGCCCCCCCCCCTCCCTCCTGAGAATTCCTGGCCGGCTCAGCGCGTCCCTGGGGCTCTGGATGTCTACAGCTTCCAAAGACCTGGCAGGCGAACAACTGTATAAGATACACTTTTCCGCCGTCGGGGACGCCTGCCCCCGACAGCAAAACCGTTCTTCGCCTGTTAAAAGACGGCCCAGGAACCCCACCAAGGCCGCACGAACGGCCCCCAACATTGCCTCAAGAGGCCAGGCAGCCCCTAACAGGACCCTCAGAGGCGCCAGAGTGAGGTCCGAGACGCTTCAGAGGCCAAGAGGCCCTCCGGGTATGAGCCAAAAGCCGCCGCCGACCCTGCTGGCGTGCGCGACGGGTTTCCTGGTTCGAAGGCCCCTGATTCTGGGCTGGCCGTCTGCGCTCTTGGGTGGGCAAGTGCTGCCACGGCACTGGGAAATCACTGTTGCCTGCACGAATGCGCCAGTGCACACTCCTGGTACAAACCTGGTAGGGCACCTGGACAGCTGAGCTCATGACCTGAGCGGAACTATTCGTGCGAGACCACGCCTTGCTTCGCTCGGTGGCTCTGCTCTAACTCACGCGCACGTGCATGAACGCGGCAACGCACAGTGCAGGTGAGCCGTCGTCAGGCCTGCGCTGGATCGACTCGCGAACCTGGATCGGATCGG
Organism: Prorocentrum cordatum; assembly: GCA_963575745.1. Classification (NCBI taxonomy): domain Eukaryota; class Dinophyceae; order Prorocentrales; family Prorocentraceae; genus Prorocentrum; species Prorocentrum cordatum. The sequence continues at coordinate 137,832 of CAUYUJ010019362.1, read as the reverse complement.
AAACATACGGGATCGCCAACGACTCGTCCCGAGCTCGGATCGTCGCGCCCGCCCCTTGCTGGCCCCCTTGCGGGGAATACCTTTGTCCATCTTAATCCTCTGCAGCTTGGAGATTCGGGCTCCCTTCACCAGAAACCCGAGGTGGATAGAACTGCCCCCCAGAGGCGCGATGCTTAGCTGCATCCGGTGCGCCTCGGCCTCGTGGCGCCACTTCCGCGAACATCCAAGACGCACTGGATATGGACACAGTTCTTGCCGGCACCCCTGGCCGGCGCATCGATTCGCATCGACATCGGATCGCGGGCGCCCTTGAGACCGGCGCTGCGCCGAGGACCGCCTCTGAGGTGAGGCGCGCGGGTCGCGGCACTGCGGCCCGCGGGGCCACGGCGGCGCGTGGCCAGGACTCGGACAGAGAGCGCGCTCGCACCGAATGTGCCCCGGGTGGCGTTTCGCTGGAGCGGGGTTCGAGGAATCGCCTGCAAAGACAGCATACGAGATCCCGCACGGGGGACGAGGAGCCCTGGTCTGCGCGATCGGGTAACCGTTTTTGTCTCAGGCTGCACCACAACTTCTGCAGGAATCGTGCTCTCGCCCCGATGCCAGCTGCATGTTGGGTCTGGACGGCCACGTTCCCCGGTAAACAACACCCTCAGGTGTAAAAGGCCGTGCTCTCACCCATGTCCCAACTGCATCGTTGCTTTCTCAGTGCCCTGACCGTGCTTCTCCTACTCCTCGACCCGCCTCCTCGCCTGTGCTGCTAAGATGATGCCTTGCTAAGCTAATAATACGCATGCTTTTTTGATGAATAAGCTGCGCTGCAGAGGTCCGACGGAACAGAAGTCACATGGCTCTCCATAGCGGCATGAGGATCACACCAGAACCAAATCCATGTCAAGCCAACCTCTCCTCTGGGAGCTCGAGATGAGCTCCGAGATGGCTGGCACCAGCACGTGCTCCGCTAACAGAGTCAGGAACGGCGGCACAAAGGTACACTCCTGGAGGCCCGCGTGGATCACCCGGATCGGCGCCGGGACCCCTTGCGGCACCTCCGCGACAGGGGCCAGCGCGGCTCCAAGGGATCAACGACGACCTCAACAAATTTACGTTTGTGCAGCTTTTCCTTCTCAGGGCTAAGAACTCGTAGCCGACTCCGTCGGCCTGCGGGCAGTGCGGGCAAAAGCACGCCGACTGGTTGAAGCACCGGGGGTTGGGCGACGCGCCACACTGGCCGACCACCGCGGCGTGCAGGTCAACGGTCGGCACGCCGTGCTTTCTCATCACCGCCGCTGCCGCCGCGTTGTTGCCGCGGACGACGGCGTCGAGCGCGGCGTCGCACATCTCGGGGGTCGTGATGCCAAACAGCAGCTTGGTCCCGCCGGCCGCTGCCCAGCTTACGAGCTTCTCGGTTATTCGCTCGAGATAGGGCGCGTACTCTGCGATCGGGCCGGCCTGCCCTGGCTCGGCGGCGAGCGAGGGGGGGGACTGAGGAGGAGAAGGCCTTCTCAGAAGGCGGCGGGGCTTCTCAAAAATCCTCCTGCCTTCTGACAAGTTTTCCGTGTTCTCGGGGAAGGCTCAGAAAATGTCTTAGAAGGCCGGGGGACTTCCGAGCCTTCTGAGAAGGCCCGCGCCTTCTCAGTTCCCCCCCTCGCTCGCCGCCGACTGGCGCCGTCCGGCCGTCCAGGTTGTGCAGTCCGAAATTGTAGTACAGCACGTCCGGCACCTGGGGCGTGCCGTCGGGCGCGGCGAGGAGGAAATCCAGGCACTCCCAGCCATAGCGCGTCTCCTCGGCCCCGCCGTCGCCGCCCCACGGGGAGTGCTGCACCAGCGCGGTGCCATTCATCAGCGCAGCCACCTTGGGGAAATAGCCGATGGAGACGGAGTCGCCCAGAAGGACCACGTTCGGCATCTCGGTGCTGAGCGGTAATGGGCCGCCCGTCTTGCAAACCTGCTGCCCGCCGCCTGTGCTGCCTGGAGGTGCGACGCTCCCGCTTGAGTCAACGCACGAAGACACCACACCATAAGACTCGCCCGCGTTCTGGCAAGTCGTGCCGGAAGGGTCGGGGGTGGCCAAGAGGGGGGTGCCCAAGAGGGGGGGGGGGGGGGAAATCATGGCCAGCGGCATGTGCGCGGCCCAGAGGGGGGGGGCTGGGGATGCATTGAAAACAAGAAGGAACGCCATGAAATCTGGGGAGATATCATGGCCCCCGCCATGACATCCACCCCCGCCCTCGCCCTCACCCCCCCTCTTGGCCGCCCCCGAAAGGGCAGCAAGTGTAGTCGCCGCACGAGACGGCGCGCGGATACGGGCAGCACCCCCAGTTGCCCTCGCTCGGCATCCACTTTTGCGGCGCGCAGGTGGCGGTGGCTGGGCTTAGGTCGGGCGTGTCCTCCTACAGGCGGATTTTGGACGGACGAATATTTGAAAACTCGCCCCGTACTATATTTGGACTCTTTTTGAATATTCCTCCTGTAGAGGGGCATGCCCGACTTAAGGCTGGGCAGGCGGTGCGGTTGTATGCGGGCGACAGCCCGCCACACGTCGTCCAGGGCGCGCCGGCGGCCAGGGGCACGAATGCAGCGAGGAGCGTCAGCATGTCTTGAGCCATCTAGCAGGCCCGCTCCTGAGCAGAGCCGTAGACGCCTGTAGAGGCCTCCCAGGTGGGGTCGGAGCAGATGGGGTCGGAGGATCTCGCCGCATCGCCGATGCATCGGCGATGCATCGGCGATGCACCAGCGATGCATCGTCGACGTCGGCGATGCATCGGCGACGTCGAATTGAGGCAAATCGGACGCCACATAGAGCCGCATCGCCGATGCATCGGCGATGCGGCGAGATCCTCCGACATCATCTACTCCGACCCCATCTACGAAGGAGGCCTGGAACCTGCCAATCGGACGAACAGGCAGGCGCGGTCAGCCAAACCCACCCGCCGCCGGCACGCGACGTCAAATCTCCCAGCTCTTGGCCCCGCCCTGCCCCGCTGCCCGACTCTCTGTGGTCACCCTGGGGCCCAGTCCTCAAGAACTGCCCCCCTCCTTATCCCTGCGGCCATCCTGGGCCCTCCAAGCTCACAAACCCGAAGTGTGAACCAACGCAGGCCGCACCCGAGTCAAAGGAAAGCGCCTTCCCCTCGATCGGATCCGACGAGACTTGCCACAGTATACGGCCCTGTGGTCGGTGCCAGAAGCGTCGCCACAATGAGTGCTGCCATGCTCGGAAGGAGGACGGCATGGAGGCAGCTCGACGCAGGAGCAGCAACGCTGACCGCCATAGTTCGGCGAGGTTGGACCTCCGAGCGTGTAATTCTGTGCGTGCCACTTCAGTCTTTCTGGATGACTTTGGGCCCGCTTTGGGAGCGCCGTGGCTTGGGACACTCCAGCCATGCGCCTGGCTTGAGCTGATTTGGGGTGCGGTTTCGCCTTTTTTAAAGTCGGGTGCTCGTTGGGGACCCAGCGCCCTCCAGGAGTCCTTGGGGACCTAGTGGCTAGAGCAGTTGGCGACTCGACGCTGGTGGTCGTTGGGGTGCGGTCTCGCTCGAGCCATCCTCACTGCCACTGGCTGCAAGCCGGCACTGGCCTGTGGACCGGCGCTGTCAGAACACTCGCCCGAGGAGGAGGAGGAGGAGGAGGAGGAGGAGGAGGAGGAGGAGGAGGAGGAGGAAGAGGAGGAGGAGGAGGAGGAGAGGAGGAGGAGGAGGAGGCGGAGGCGGAGGAGGCGGAGGCGGAGGCGGAGGAGGAGGAGGAGGGAGAGGAGGAGGAGGAGGAGGAGGACTGGCAGGAGAGGAGAGGCGAGGGGACTCGCAGCTCGGGAGGGTCCGCGACGCGACTCCTGCACTGCCCGACGCGCGCAGCACTCGAGGCGGGCTGCGGGCCACGCGGGAGGAGAAGGGGGAAAACGAGGAAGATGAGGAGGAGGGATGACGGGGAGAGAGGAGGAGGAGTAGGAGCAGGAGGAGGAGGAGGAGGAAGGAGGAAGGAGGAGGAGGAGGGAGGAGGAGGGCGAGGAGGCGGAGGGCGAGGAGGAGGAGGACGGTAAAGGAAAACAGTACTGAGCGTTTCGGGGTCAGTGTGGAGGCGTAGCTAACGAGCATCCGGGCCCCTGCGGGGAGGTATGTGTGCAGGGCCGAGCGTCTCTCTGGGGACACCCCCGGCCTGCCTGGGGCGCCCCATCTGGCCCCGCTGGCCCGCAAAGGGGGGCCCTGCGCCGGGGGCTGGAGCTCCCTAGAAGACAATCCGTGCGAGGGGGGGGGGGGGGGCGGGCCGGGGCCACTGGCCCAGCCCGAGCACCCCCTCCCCAGAGGGCAGGGCAACCAGGGACAGCAGAGAGGCGGCGGCGGCACCCGCCGCATCCCGGCACTTCGCCGGGGGCCGCCAGGCCCCGCGCGCGCACGCGCGCGCCGCGGGGCGATGGCTCTCCTCGTTCCTCGGCCCCCGCCCCTCCTGCCGCCCCCCCCTCCCCCACGGAGCGTCTCCCGGGCCCCCTGGCGCTCGTCCCCGACAGGGCCTCGCGAACGGAGGGAAAGCGCCGCAGGTGGATTTGGACGTCCGAAATGGGTACAGAACGAATGGGTACAATGCCCAAGAACAAATGTTGTCCCAAGCCAACAGCGGCCGCTGTTGGGCAAGCGGCATTCTGTCTCGAATGGACACAGGCCGCGGCGGCGCGGACAGCGGATCCTGTTCAAAATGAACTGGAATTGCTGTTGGGCATTGTACCCATTCTTTCCGTACCCAATTCGGGCGTCCAGAGTGGAGGAGGTGGGAGGAAGAGAAGAGCGCGAGAGGACTGGCAGACAGGACCCGACATAGGGGGGAGAGCCGCAAAGCAACAAGCACGGGACAAGGAGGGGAGGGGAGAAGGGAGACGCCGTCGGGGGCGTACATGATCAACTGTAACTAACTACTGCTTGTGCCCAGCATTTACCCTTTAGCTTTCAGCTCGTAGTCGTGTTCTTGTTCTGTTTCAGCGATCCAGCTCTTGACTGTTCCATTCAATGCAGCAGCATATGAATGGCGTCCTTGCCATCCACTGTCGAGAGATACAGCTTGCTGTGACATGGAGTGCCCCCACTGTAATGTTTCTTCCGCTCCCCGATTGTAGTTGGGACGACGTGTCTCCGGGAACCCTGCAGTTTGTTTGGTCTCCCTCAATTGAGGGATGGAATAAAAAGACCCTACCCTGGGTTGCAAGTTCGTGGTCTGTAAACCTCCTGGGAACCCCCAGAGCCTAGAAAGCCGCCAGGACGCGGCACATCACGCAGGGTTTATCCTGTCAGCCCACAGGAGGTTCAGCGCACAGCGCCTCGCAAACCAGGGTAGGGGCGTTTTTTGCGCCCTTGACCGATCGTAGTTGGGACGACGTGCCTCCGGGAAACCTGCAGTCTGTTTGGTCTCCCTCAGGGCGCAGGGCCGACGATCGGGGCTCCAGACTACAGCTCGCAGGAGGGCCTCAGCCACAGCAGGTGCTCTGCCTCGGGGATGGACAGACCCCCCTTTAGTAAAACGTGGTTTAGTGAAAACGACCTGAGGCCCAAACCTGGAGGGCGCAAGCCTGGAAAATAACGGCCACGGAGCCCTCTCGAGAACCGAAAACGGACAATTCAGTAATCGACGTGTCACTGTTGGGGGTTCTGTCCACCCCCGACTGCCTTCGCGGGCCGGGAAGGCTACGAGGCAACGCGTGACGTGCGATCTAGTCTATCTGGCCGAGAATGCTGATCTGCTCCAGCTGGCCGCTTTTGGCCGTCATCTCGGAGCTCGAACTGGGCTGGGCCTCGCGATGGTCGTCGAACGGCACGTCGGCCGTGACATCGCTCTTCTCTGGATGGGGCTCCTCCTGTTCCCCCCCCCCCACCCCACCCACGCGCCCATCTGTCCTTGCCGGCTCCCAAGAACAAAAACTGAGAGGCGACGCCGTCTCTGGCGGGGTGGGCGCCGCCGTCATTACTGGCGCCTGGTTGTTTGCCAACGTGGTAAGGGTCCTGATCTACAAGGTGAGCGTTGTTTTTACCCGGCGTTTCGACATTGGGCGGACGGAGGGGGGAGGATGGGGGGTCTGGCTCCGGACCTCTGTCTAGTGCGGCTGTTCGGTTCCGTGCGTCCACCATGGGGGAGGCTCCACCTGCTCGAAGCGGGCGCGAAACGACGGCCAAGATCTGTACTCCAGGGGAGAGGGGGAGGGGGGGGTGCGAGTTCCTGCGCTGATCGTCAGAACAGCAAGCAAAAACGCGAGCACCAGCCGCGCGCGAGCCAGGTCGTCAGGCTGGCCGGGCCCAGCTTTTGAGCCTCGCCGCCTGCCGGCGCACCTCCCGCGCCTCTGGGAGGTGCCCTGGTGCAGCTCGGGCTTGCGCGCCCCGCCCGGGCGCCCCCGGCCGCGCCTCGGGGGCGTTCGGGCCCGGCGTAAGGCCTCGGCGCTGCGCTGGTCGGCCCGCGGATGACCTTCCCGCGCCGTGCTCGAGGCTGCTCGCGCACGTGTTCGCCCACACGCTGCTGCAGAGCTTCCTGCGTCGCACGAGGGCTCGCCCAGATGCCCCTCGTCCTGGCCCCCCTCGCGCGGGAGCGGCCGCGACTCTGGGCGGCCTGTGTCCACGCTTCTCCCGCGCCGTGGCGAGCTGCTGGGCGGCATGGTCGGTCGCGTTGCACTAGTGCTGGAGTGCCTCGCTGCGCTCGAGCCTCCGTAATTACCTCCTCGCGCGAACCGCTCGTCTCGCCCTGCGTGCACCCGGCCTGGCTCGCGGCGGCGCGCCGCTTCTGGCCGCGCAGGGCACGACCGTTGAGAAGCCCATGTCGGTCGCTTGTTTTTTGCTGGGCGCCGCGCCACCGCTGGCGATGGCCTCCCGGGCGCGCCGCAGTGCCCACTCTCAGCGAAACGCTGGCGGCACCCTGACGGTAGACCTGCAAGAACTGGCCATCGCTCGGACGTCCATTCCCTGTGTTTTTGTCGGTTTCGTGCGCGTTTTTCCGCCAAGTGATCAAAGATGCTCCTCGATGGTCCTCGCAGAAAGAAAAATGCACACGTCCGAGCGATGCCACGAGAAACGCATGACAGTGTAAGCCCACGCAAGGGGACTCGAATGCAGACCCCGACGAGACGGACCCTGAAACGTCGACCCCCGCGAGACCTAAGCGCCTTTAAATGCGGGCCCCGACCTGAAAGACCTTCTTGGAACGTCACCCCCTCTGGGAGAAGGTCTGGTATACAACAACCACACCGCAGAAGGGGTACCTTGTGTACCAAACCTTAATCCACGAGGGACTGCGACACCCTCTCTCTCGGCCTGATCGATGACCGCCACGGGCAACGTGGCATCCCGTGGCGCCATGGCCAGCGAGATCTTAGCGTAGCAAGAACACGTGACGCAAGACATGGGAAAGGCAGTCATCAAAGGGTCCAGGGACACACAACTAAATACACACACACAAATAACAGGATTCCCCATATCTTCTTATGTTTTCTGGGTTTTCGTCTTCCCCCACACTTCCCATATCTTCCCATCTTTTCTGGGGAATCGACGATTAATTGTGTCTGTGTGTTTCTTTCCCTCCTGAGTACTCCCCCCCTTCGGGCCGGGCGAAAGGGGGGGATAGCAAAGGGGGGGTGAGAATCAGCTCACGTAGCTGATTTTCCCGGCGCCGGGAGGCGCCCATGTATCGAGGGATGGGCCTGGCAGCGGGGCCGAAACCAGCTGCATGCAGCTGATATTTCGTAACCCCCCCTTTCCCTAGCCCCCCCCTTTCGTTCGGAGTGCCCCCCCCTCGCGCCTTCGCCAAGTTCTCGTCGCCCTGGCAATTCCTCGCCTGGGGGGCGGACCGCGGGCCGCGACGGGCGGGGCTGCAGGCAGGGAGAGAGGACCCAAAACACGAGGCGGACGGTCGAACGAAAAACGAGGAGGAGGATTTGGAGGAGGAGGAGCAGGAAGAGGAGGAGGGGGAGGAGGAGGAAGAAGAGGAAGAGGATGAGGACACACCCCATTCACGCGCTGAGATGCCCGATAATCCGCCCATCAGGCGCGCGCGTGCAAAAAAGCATAAGCTTGAACTCAAACTTCGCTCTGGGAAATGATGTGTGTGTGTGTGTGTGTGTGTGTGTGTGTGTGTGTTCTGTTGTCGGGGGGGGCTTGTTTTCGCTGTGGAGGGGGTGCGCGTTCAGTTTTCGAAGGGGGTCGTTTCGCTTTGGGGGAGGGAAGTCCGTTTTCGGGGGGGGGGTCGCTTTGGAGGGCTGGGGGTGGGATGTTCCATTTTCGGCGGGGGGGGGGCTCGTCCCGGTCTGGGGGGGAAGGGGGGGGTGATCCGTTTTCGTGTTCGGCGCGGGGGTGCTGGGAGAGGGGGGCGTTCCGTCTTCGAAGGCAGGAGGGTTCGCTTCGCACTGGGATGGCAAGGAGGAGGGAGGTCGGGGAGGGCGCTCGATCGTTTCGCTCTGGGGGGGGGGAATGGGGAGACATGTTGCTCCGTTTGCGGCGTCGGGGCGGGGAGCCAAAGCATGGGACTCGGGGGGGGCAGCGGGGCCGGGGAAGGCGCGGGGCCGCGGGGCCGCGGCGGGCTGGCTGCGGGGCCGGGGCGCACCCGGAGCCGGAGCGGGCACCCGGGGCCAGGAACAGGGGCTGGAGCCAGGCGCGGGGCCGGTGCCGGCCTTTGGGTGGGAGCGGCGGAGAGCCGAGACCCCGAACTGCTCGAGGGGCCGAGGGCCGGGGCGGCGCAGCTGGGGCGGCGCCGGGACGGGGGTCGGGGCCAGCATCCAGGACCAGGTCGGGGCCGGGGCCGGCGTGGGGGCCGGGGCGGGCCCTGGGCTATATATAGAGCCAGGAGAGGCGAGGCCGGGGCCGCAGCCGAAGCCGAGCGCGGAGACGACCCCCAGCCCAAGCTGGGGCTGGAGCTGGGCGCGGGGCTGGGGCTGGGCGCGGGGCTGGGGCTGGGCGCGGTGCCCGGGGCCGGGGCTTGGCCTAAGACTGGCCAGGAGGCCCCCAAGAGGCCTCCAAGATTCCCTCCAGGAAGGCCCGAAAGGGCAACAATCATGGATTGTCCTTAGCTTTTGAATGATGTTAACATGTTCTTCTTATCAGCTGACGGCCAAGACGGCCCAAGCGCCCCCCAACATCGTCCCAAGAGCGCCCAAGAGGCCTTCAAGATGGCCCCATGACAGCCCAAGAGGCCCCCAAGAGGGACCCAAGAAGAGCCCAAGATGGCCCAAGACGGCCCCGAAGACGCCGAAGATGGCCTCCAAGATGGCCAAGATGGCCTCCAAGATGCCTCCAAGACGGCCAAGAAGGCCTCCAAGACAGCGAAGATGGCCCCAAGATGCACCCAAGACGGCCCCAGATGGCCTCAAGATGGCCTTAGCCTACCCCAAAAGCCCGCAAGAGGCCTCCAAGACGGCCCAAGAGCCCTCCAAGACGTCCTCCAGGAAACCCGAAAGCTCGCAAACCACCTGGTCCGATAGCTCGCCCGACCCCGTGTTCCCCGAAAGCCTTCGAAACCCACTCGGGGAACAACTGGCCCGATGGCTTGGCCAAGCCTAAACCCAACTTTCGACCGCGCAGGCGCTTTCAAAAAGGCGGGGGGCGGCGGTGATTCCCCGTAGGCGTCTTCGGTATCATGCAAGAACGCGTCCAGGGCGAAGCACACGCTACACATCAAATCATGCACCAGCATATAATGGAAAACATGGCAGGAGAAGGCGGGGCGTGGCCTTGAGCGAACAGCAACCCTTCGGTAGCCGACCAGAAAATACCGTGGGCAGCGGAGAAGGAAAAGGATCTGGGGGGGGGGCTGTGATGCGAAAATGAGGGCGTATGAGAAAGGGGGGGAAGCGAATCGGTTGCAGGCAGCTGTTGTTTCCGACGCCTTCCCGCGCCCGAGGCGGCCATGTGTCGATGACTGTGGCTCCTCGGCGGGGCCTAAACCAGGCGCATGCAGCAGAATTCTTGACCGCACTTTGCGAATCCACTCCTTTCGCCCTCTCAGAGAAGAGATATGTTGGGGCGGGGCTCGGAACAAAACGAAGGGTAACGAAATTAGGTGGCAACTCTGGTCGCAAAGGCATACTTACCTACTACGCCAAATTTGGCGGCGACTAAACTGAGGCATCAGGCCAGAATAAACCCCAAATCAAGCAGGACCCGGCCCGCTGACGGATCAAGATGGACCAGGCCAGGCTAGGGCGAAACACATCCTACGACTGATGTTAGAGTCATCCTCCACTGTTTTAAGCGAGAGCACAAGGCCATTCCAAGGTTCTAGATGTCCCAAGCATGCAAAAATACTGCACACTACTGCTGTTACAGTGACCGCGATGTCACCGGAGCCTGCTGGCAGCGGGGCAGGCGTCAGGTTAGATCCCCAGCGTCAGATTAGGGGGGGAGGGAGGAAGAGAGAAAAAGGAGGGGGAAAAGTGGAGAAGGAGAAGGCATGAGGAGGAGAGAGATGCGAGGAGAGGAGGAGGAGGGAGGATGGGGAGATGCTTAAGGGAGCTGCGCGCGGCGCTAAACGAGATCCCCAGAGCGAAAACCACTGGCCCTCCATCCTTGTACCTACAGGGCAGTCTTTAGTACATGGGATGTTTAAACATATAGGATGTTTAAAACATGATTAATGTATGAATGAATGTATGCATGAACTCATCGTTGCTCCCTACGTAGGCTCTGCCTACAAGGGTTCTTACCCTCTTAGCTTAAAGGGCCGGGCAGTGGAACACGCCCTGGGCGGTTCCCCCAGCATCCGCCGGGAGCGGTTCCCCCAGTCCCCTGGGAGCTTTAGCTTTAGCTTTAGCTTCAGCTTAGCTTCAGCTTAGCTTCAGCTTAGCTTCAGCTTAGCTTCAGCTTAGCTTCAGCTTAGCGTTAGCTTAGCTTTAGCTTAGCTTTAGCTTAGCTTTAGCTTAGCTAAAGCTTAGCTTTAGCTTAGCTCTAGCTTAGCTTTACCTTAGCTTTACCTTAGCTTTACCTTAGCTTTATCTTAGCTTTACTGATACTACTAATGTTGCTTTCCTAAGGGCTCCAACTCCTAGGTAAGGTCGCACTGGGCTAATTTTTAATACTCAATCCCTGCGAACTTGCGAGCTCGACGCTCATACGTTACAAAGAAATCTCAGGCCGGAGGCCCAACCCGTCATACGGAAACGTCTGCTTCGACATGGGGGACTAGGTTGCAGGGAAGCGAGATCGAGGGGTGGGAAGGGGAGGTGAGGGGAGGGGGGAGGATGAGGAGGTGGGGAAAGGAGGAATGAGGGAGGATGAGGTGGGACGAAAAGGGACAGGAAGAGGAGGGGGAGGGGGAAATGAGGGACCTGATGAGGCAGGGAGGAGGAGGAGGGAGGTAAGAGGAAGAGGTAGGAAGAGGAGGAGGACGGCGACGAGGAATGCCGGGACGAGAATCGATTCCGCAAACATCCTCTCTCCCAAAGGAGCTTGCGGCCTTCTTCCCGAGCTCGCGCAGCAGCTGGCCCGCCACCCTGTCCGGGTACTGCCTGCTCCTGACGGCTGCGACGAGGAAGCAGAAGGCCTGTGGCTGGGGGCAGGCGGCAACGGGTGCGCGCCAGGCAAGAAGTCCGGACGGGGCACGGCGCTGAAGGCTGCTCCTCTTCCAGCCGTCCTCCATCGGGGTGAGGGGGAGGGGGGATGAGGGGGGAGGGAGAGATGAGGATGGGGAGGGTAGTAAAGGGGGGGTGGGGGGGGGAGGAGGCGGAGCTCCGAGACCGATTGAGTCGGCGGTAGGCTCGGGCCGATTCGGCAGGGCCAGCGTAGAACTGGAGGGCTCGGTGGAGAGGAACCTGCAGGCGGTGAGAAGAGAGAGGCTCGTGGGCGAGGGGTGGGGACTCTGAAGAACGGGTTGTCGAGTCGGTGGTCGTGGCACGTATCAGCACTGTTCGGCGCAGCAGTGCAGCAGTGCGGAATCTCACTCAAGCAAGAGTGTGGAATGCGTACTGGGACGAGGACTAGCCATAGGAGTCGTAGTGGCAGTAGCCGTAGCCAGTGACACCAGCAGCATCAGGCAACTCCCACTGGCTTGGCCAGTGGCGTCCAGTGATTCCCTGAGCTCCTCTGCAGTGCTTCCAGACCCCGGGGGAAGGCGTTGCGCTGCCCCCCTCACCCATGCCCTCCCCATGGTCACAACTTAGGCGGACCGCTGGGCCCCAAGGCCTCGCTTGTCGATCCTGCAGCTCAGGACGCCGATGCGCCAAAACAGCACCTCATGCCTTTTTATTTGGCGGCGAAGTTTGACATCAATTCTGTAGTGCCCACAAAGGAAGGCAATGACCGACACCAACCCTCCCTTGACCCCAAATGGCCTCTCAAAAGCCCACGCGATCCGCAATAGACCTCCCGCATGATCCGATCGCCTCCCTCAAAAATAAGACGGACCAGTACGCCCCGCAATGCGCTCCCCAGGGAAGTCCCACGAGCCCTCTGGGCGTAGGTGGTTGAACGAACTTGTGTCTCCTCTCTGCTGAAATCTCTCCCTCCCCTGCTCGCAGGAGAGGTGTCAGAGGGTGCTTTTGGATCCACCAAGATGGCTCCAAGAGGGCCTCCGCGAGCCCAAGATCAATATGGTCTCCCAGACGGGTCAAGATACCTAAAGATCGATCAAGACAGCTTCCGACGCATATCCAAGAGGCCTAACGATTGCCCAAAGACGGTTTCCAGTCCCCGCCGAGCTCTCCGAGGACCCCCACCAAGAGGCCGAAATGGCTCCGACACCTGAGGAAAATCTATGTGCTGCCTTCTCGCGCGTTCGCTTCCGTTCAGCTTTTGCGGCCTCAAGATGGCCCCCACACGTCCCAAGAGAGGCCCAAGAGGAGCCCAAGAAGGCCCCAAGATTTCCCCAAGAGCGCCCAAAAACGCTCCAAGAGGGCCAAGACGCAATTTTGGAGCCTCCAAGGACGGGAACCGAATTAATTCGCCGGCCCACTGGGCCAGAGGCGTGCTAAGATCTCCAGCGCAGGTGGACAATATTTCTATGTAGTTCGCGCGCGCGGGGCGGCCCCTGGGGGTCCCTGGGCGAATAATGCCCCGGGCAGGTCGCCGGCAAAGTCCCGCCAGAGATGGTTTTGCTACTGGGCGCCGCCCTTGGGGCCTCCCAGGGAGCCCCAGGAGGAGCCAAGAGACCGCCAAGAAGCCATCGAAATGGTCCACGAGAGCACCGAGACGCACCAAGATCGCTCCCAAACGCCAGAGATAGCCTCCAGACGGCCAATAAAGCCTCCAAGACGCCCCAAGTTGCCTCCCAAAAGAGTCTCAAGAGGCAACGTTTCGTGTTGTTCCATGGGTTTGTTGAGGGATTACGCGTTCCCATGACTGCCCAAGAGGCCTCGAAGCAGGCCCACGAAGCACCCAGGATGGCAGCAAAAGAGGGCTCAGGCGGGGGACCCGAGCGGCCAGCTCGAGATCTTTGCCCGAAGAGGCTCCCAGGAAGCCCCAACAGGCCCCAGGAAGCCCCCAAAAGGTCCCCAAGAGGCGGTTCTCAAAATACCGATGGGGCCAACCAAGAGACCGCAAGAAGCCTACCAAAGAGGCGTCCTGTCCACGAGCAAAATGCACCCGAGAAGCCTTCGAGAAACACCAGCGTTGGCAGCGGACACACGGGGAATCGAGAGCCGTGAAACAATATGGGCCGGCGGAGGGAGCAAGTCGATTCGGTGAGCCCCCCTGTCTTGAAGACGTGGGGCCCAGGAGCAGGAGGCCACATGCGAGCCCTACCCCTACCCCCCCCCCCCCCCGAAATTTCTGAGGGGGAGGGTGGGGTTCACTTCGCTCGGGAGCTCCCGAGCGAAGTGAACCCCACCCTTCCCCTCAGAAATCGTGGGGGGTAGGGGTAGGGTTCGCATGTGGCCCGCCAAGGAGGCGTCCCAGATCCCTCCAATGAGCCCCGAGTGGGCCTCACAACCCCTAAAACTGACGCCCCGCGGGACCCACAATTACCCAAAGGGGCCCCACGGGTACCCCAAGACAACCCCTAAGATGGCAGCGGTGGTCCTTCAAAAGTCTCTTCACCAACAACATATCTCCAACGCCAGACATCTCATCCTCCTTGTCATCGTCCTGTCCTTCCCTCCTCCGTTCATGCCTCTTCCTCCTCCTCCTCCTCCTCCTCACCTCCCTCGTGCCGTAGTCCTCATCCTCCTCCCCCTCTGTCTTTTTTCCACCCCGCCGCCGTGGGATCTGTTTCGTGGTTAAGGTCAAGCCACACACGACGAACAGCTCGGTTCCTCCGAACTTGCACACGCAAGCGTGCTGTAAGTGCTGAGATGGAAAGCCAGGAAGGGCATACCTTGCGGACGCGTGCATACTGGAAGACGCGTCAAACATCACGCAAGCAAGAAGACGTTGGTCAGGACCTGACCCGTGAAACAGAAGGCGGTTCTTCAGCCAGGCGCGCCCTCAGGAGCCCAAGGAGGGCACGGTGTCTATGCACCCATCCATTTCCCAAAGAGTAGCTGAAGCTGAGGGCAAACGAGGTAATGTTTCATGTCGTCGAAGTGTTTGAATGTATTCAGCGGAGTGGAGGCCAAGAGTGCATCCCCGGGGTGCAGAATGAAACCTAGAAGTGGTAAAGACACATCTCGCCAACAAACCGATGACGGCCAGGGGGAGGTCCACGCTGGCCCTGCGGACTAATCCTTTGACCAAGGCAAAACTCCGAGCAAGGTCATGGAGAGACATTTCAAAAAGACAATTGCGGGCCCGACGGAGGAGGGCATCAAACGGGGCTCGGCGGGAAGATGATATGGGCGTAGGGCATTCATGTAATACGTCTGCACGTCAGGCTTCACACAATGAATCTGAAACCTGCTTTCACGCAGAGAGGCTTGGTAGGTACATGAGCAGGTAGGGAAATTCCGAGGGTGCCATCCAGCCACTGCGCGTGCTACACGCCAGTCGTCGTCTTGCAATGCGCAATCTACGATGGCCTGCGCACTGGGAAAATCATCGCATCTGGCAATGTAGCGCGGACGTGCAGCAGTCGCAACGCGTTCAGGCCTAGGAAACCCCACCGGCAGACAATCGCGTGTCAGACTGGCACGCGCATCATAAGGGAGGGCGTTATTCGGCCCAGCGGACACGAGGCGCACGCTCGAT
Source organism: Prorocentrum cordatum (assembly GCA_963575745.1). NCBI lineage: Eukaryota > Dinophyceae > Prorocentrales > Prorocentraceae > Prorocentrum > Prorocentrum cordatum. The sequence goes on along the minus strand of CAUYUJ010019362.1, from coordinate 122,764 downwards.
CGGTGGACCTTCACCAACTCGGGCGATGGCGGGCGCAGCTGCAGCACGGAATACACAAGAGACACACGCAACGTCTTAAACAGCATGATGGGCAGTGCCAGGAGATCGCGAAGTTCTCCAGGAGATCGCGAAGTTCCCTCGTCCTCTTCATAAGTTTCTTAGCGCTCTCCTACCAAGCTACCCCCCTCGCCCCCCCCGGCCCGATCCACATGCCGAGACTATATTAGCGCAGGTCGCAACCTCAACCGCATATCAGTCGGGGGCCCGAGGGTCCTCCGGGAGGGTCGCAAGAGAGCACCTCGCAGACCGCTCGCGCACCAAGAAAAATCCCGGCTCCGAAAGATTTAGGACGGGAAGAATCTATTGACACAGCGTGCTATTGATACGTTCCGGAGATTCCGGAATTTCGAACAGCCTTCGCGCGGGGTACAATTTGCGTCGAGTATTGTCTACTCTGGCTGGCGCCGCTGGTCAGTCACCCATTCGCAATCGAGTGGTCGCCCGTAAGGGGCTATATGGCAGTTGCTGACCCCCCTTTTCGTTGCCGAGCGCGGGGGGGACGGTGGCGCACCGTCGCATCGCCCGCCGCTGCGCGCCGCGCGCCTCGGCGGATTTCCAAAGACCTGGTAAGGCAAAACGTGATGGACTCTGGAAATTTCTGCGGGGGTAAAGTTGAACAATTCTGGGAACACGTTTGAACATGTCCGGCCTACTTTTTGAAACATACCATAATGGTTTTTGGAACTTTCCAGATCGATTTTGAAAAATTCCGGAAACTATTTTGAAAAATTCCGGATTTCAGAATTCTTCAGATGTCCTGCGCGGCGGGCGCATTCCACCCCTCAAAACTTTTTTTTTGGGGGGGGGGAAATTTCCGGGCTCATTTTTGAAAAATTCCGGAACCGCTTGCGCGGAACAAGAACAGAAGCGTTTTGTGACACATACTATCCCGAAATCATGCACGGGCGGTCCGACGGGCGCGGCGGGCTGGTTCACGCGCCGCGCCGCGCGCGATTGGGCGCAGCGCGCGCCGCGCGTTGCGCCCGCGAACAGCGCTCGAAGGGGCTACCTCGAAAACAGCGCCACGGCAGCTGCGACTCGCGGGCTCCCCAAGAGTAACACAGCATGCAGCTTGGAATCGTCGAGGGCGCTCCGATGCGCGAAAAACGCACTGCGAACATCACGCAAAGAACCTGCGCGACGGAATGCGCTCGACCATTCGTCCCTGGAGCCCGCGCGGAAGAACAGGAAAACCTGGAAATCTGGAAAACTATCAATATCAATACTTCATGTTCCTCTGAGGATTGCCCCTCGCAAGGAGGGGGCCACATGCGAGCCCGACCCCTGCCCCCCCACGATTTCTGGGCCCCGCGGGGGCCCCGCGGGGGGTCAATTTTAGAGGCTGTGGGGCCCGCGGGGGGTCAGTTTTAGGGGCTGTGGGGCACCCTCGGGGCTCCTTGGAGAGATCTGGGACGCCTCCGCAGGGGGCCCCATGCGAGCCCTGCCCCTCCCCCTCGATTTCTGATTGGGGGGGGGTCACTTCGCTTGAGAGCTCCCGAACGAAAAATGACCCCCCCCCCCCCCCCTCAGAAATCGTGTGGGGGGGGGGGGGGGGCAGGGGTAAGGCTCGCACGTGGTCCCCTAGCAAGAGCGATGGCAGCGTCGAGCCCGCGCAGCTCCGGAACAAACGGCACATGACCTCCGAGGCAGATGAAACCGCACTCTGACCTGGCAGGCGCCATTCAGTCCCGGCCAGCGCGGGCTCCGCGGCACTGGCGAAGAGCAGCGCGGAGCCCAGGCCCTCTTGGCGAGCCGAGCCGAAGGTCCTCCCAGTGTCGTAGATGAGGGCCAAGCAGCGATCGCATCATGCCTGAAAGAACCTGATACTGGGGGCCAAGGATGCCAGCGGCAGCGAGAACTCCGAGGGCCCGCGAGACCTTGGTGGAGAGGAAAACCTGTTCGAAGCCCGTGAGAGGAAGCCCGTTGGCGCACCGATCGCGCGCGCGCCAGGCGCGGAGGGGCGCCGCTCAGCCCCCGAAGCTTGCGCGAGCAGATCTCGCCCACCAAAACACACCTGCGGCAAGCGGAGCGGACCCAGGCGCGCAGTCTGGCGAGCGATGGCACAGGTCATCGAGTCAGGTAACAGCCTGGCATCCGCATCCGTCATGCTGAGGGGGCGGGTGGCTCTAAGAGAACGGCAGGCACCTTGCCCAACCCCTGTTGCCAGGATCTGTTGGAACAAACAACGAAATTTCTCTACGCGCCGCCAGGGGTGCCCGCGCGTGGATGTTCGAAAGCGAGCACAGCTGCACTCGCGCAGCAGATCATCAACCGATGCCACCTTCCAGGCGAAGCATGTGACCACATCTTCCCAGGCATGCTGTCGGTCGGCCCCTCCCTGGATCGCGCGCCATCGACCCTCCTCCTTCGTCGCCCGTCCACCCGTTCTCGCTGAGATCGGGAGGGGTGGAAGGTGGGCGTCTGGGCCAGGTGGGGCTTTCCGAAAAAATTGCATTGGACTCGCTTCCGAAAAGCTGGCTGCCGCGTGCATGAGCATCCTGCGCAACGCAATGTGCGAGTCGTGATCAACCCGGACGGTCGCGTCGTGTACGTCCGGGGTCCTCCCTGGGCTTCTGGGGGCCCTCTTGAGGCTCTTATGAAGGGGTAGTGGGTCCCTATTGGGTGGGGCTCTGTGGCCTGATCTTCGCCCCTCGTCGGGCCCATCGCGGGGCTCTCGTGGGGCCCTTCGAACGGCCTTGGAGGGGCTCTTGGGGCCGTCTGGGACACACTGCGCGCCGACCCCCGCGAGGCCGTCGGGGTCTGGAGACCGGCCCCGCGGCCGCGCGCGCGCCGGATTCCCTCCCGACGGCAGAATTTCGTTCTCGCCGGTCGAAGCGCGCGGTTGCCGGTAAAAATTTAAATCTTGGGGGGGAAACAAACCTACCTCGCTTGTGACCACCCTCGCTTCCAAGAGATACCAAGCGATGCCAAATTGCAGCCTGTACTGGTCAGGCCGCTTGACGAGGAGGCGCGTGGTATGGCTTGCATGGTTTTGCCTGGAAGCGAAAGCGGGGTAGGTAATTCACGCTCTGAAATTTACACGGGTCGGCGGGCGCGCATGGTTTCCGCTGTGCATTCTCCGCGCGCGAAGGCCCTGCGACGACGCCGTGGTTTAGGGCGAAGCCGAGAGATCCGAACGGTTCGCCCCGGGGGCGCTGGTCGGAAGCGCGCCCCACGGAACCCCCGTTGGGAGGCCCCGCCGAGGCCCTGCCGGGGCCCTGGGGGCACTGCCCCCCGACCGCCCGCGGGGCAGCAGTCGCCCCCCCTCGGAGGCGCAGGGGGAACGGTCGAAGACGAGGGTTTTTGTTCGAGGATCGGGTCGGGCGAAAGGGGGGGTAGCAAAGGGGGGGTTTGAGAATCAGCTCACGTAGCTGATTTTCCCGGCGCCTCCCGGCGCCGGAGGCGGCCATGTATCCAGGAATGGGCCCCTCGGTGAGGCCGAAACCAGCTGCATGCAGCAAATTTTCTAACCCCCCCTTTCCCAATCCCCCCCTTTCGCCCGGCCCGAGAGGAGGCGCGCAGACCTCACGCAGGCGCCCAAAGAGCACGGATGACCTTGTCACACTGTTTTGTCGGCTACACGCAAAGAGTGACCCTGGGTAAGAGCGACGTTTGGTGCGCGGTTTGGCGGGGGCCGCCTGGGGGCCAAACGCAGGCGCGCAAGCCGGCCCCATCGCCTCGCACTCGGCGAATTTCGGCGATTGGGGGGCCCCGCTGGGCCCGCACCAAAGGTCACTCCGGCCAAGTGTCACTCTTACGTGTGGCCGATTTTTGTGACGCGCGATACACCGCTGCTGCTCTATGCGCACTGCTATTGAGGGGGGCCATTCACTTGGCTCGTGCCAGATGTCAGCGCGTGACATACACACTCAAAGACCGATTTTGTCCCCTGGAACTTGCGCCCCAGACCAGCCCCGGGCGAGACCCGATCATTCTTCCCTTCCGATGAGATAATACCATCTCGGATCGCCGTGCACATCTAGGATCCGCCGCGCAAAATCCAAGCGCCCAGACTGGTCGTGCCGGGCGGCAGCAAAGACGTCGGTGTTGTGACCCTCAAAGGCCGGAGCCGCCTCCTCGTCTGTCCTGGTGCCCCCAAATTCTAAAAGAGCCCCCTGAAGCAAAGTGCGTCGCTGCATCTTCCGCCAGGGCTCCTTCCGCGACGCCAGCTTCTGCCGAGCATTGTCCGGGGAGTCGGGGGGCCCGGGGGGCAATCTCATCAGCGGCAACAAGAATGGAATGTAGACTCTGAATATGCAGACAGTGCCCAGCAACGCTGGCATCCTGCAGGCCGGCAACGGAGTGCATGGTTGAGCTCGGGAAAAGCGGCGATGGCACTCGTCAGCATGCATGCATCAGCGCGCGGCAGCGCTTCAACTCCGCAGCGTCCGTAGGCTGAGATGTGTGTTTGACCTCCTCGACACCTTCAAACATGAGGCTCTTCGCAGCGGCGAGGCGGCCCCACCGGTCACCGTCGCGGCGAGCTCGTGTCCAAAATCTCCGAGCCCTCAGGGCGACGGGAAATCCAGGTGATCCTCTCGGGTGCCTCTTGAGGCCTGAATCCACGAAGAGAGAAAGACACCGGAAGATGATCAGAAATCACGTCAACCCGAAGCCTCCCAGTAATCTCACCAGACACAGTTGAGCCCCGAAGGTGGGCAGAGGAAATCGTGCTGCAAGTGCGGCTCAGACGAGCAGCTTGCACCAAGGTCCCATCCCGAACTCCCATGCGAGCGCTCCCCGATTGGTGCAGCTCCGCCCAGCTCCCACATCCTATGGAACAGTGCAACATGACCGTCGTCGCCAGGTGACCCCCCACGCCCATGCGCCTGCAGCTTGCCATCAGCAGAGAGAGAGAGAGAGAGAAAGAGAGAGAGCGAAGTTCCAATCGCCAGTGAAAACGGTAACGCGCAGGGCGGAGCCAGGAGGGCAGCTAGTCCATCACGGAGAGCACGCGTATAGATATAGACAATGTCGTTGGAGTTAGGCATGTGAACGCTCACCATGCAGAGATCTCCCTGGGGCCCCGAGAGATACGACTGCAATATCCGACCTTCAAAAACAGCACTATGGGCAATAGACTGGAAGGGCCTAGCAAGGCCATGCTGGACGCAAGTGGCCTCCCCACCTTCACGAGTATACCAAAATAGTAGAATGGACGATCCCATGGCGGCTCCGAAGTATGTAAACATCCTGAACCTGACCGTGAATTACCTGAACACAAAATGCAAATAGTTGCTTAGCGAGCTCCGGGAAGCACGCATAAGGAGAAGCTGGCTTCGTTCTGGTTGGTTGAGACACGGCAAACACAGCATGAGTACTCCACAAAACGATGTGAAACAATTGGGAAATGGACAGGCCCTGACCGAAACATGAGACAAGTTGGCAATTTCTGGGACTGAAGAGGAAGGGAAAAAACACATCTGCACACCAATCACGACTGGCAATGCTGGAACAGGATTTACGAGCAGGGCCAGAACGGCTCGCGACTGACGCATCACCCAGGCTCGTCATCACAGAGGTCGCTCCCATAGCCTGTGGCCTGCAAAGATCATGCTTAGAAGGGCCATGCGCTGTTCAAGTCAGCCACACTTTCCTCTATATGCTCAAACTAGTGGACAGAGCAGCACGTGAAAATCCTGAAACTGGTCCATACAGAAACGAACAGAAACAGAGGGAGCAGGGCCTTCAGCTATGCCAAGCTACAGGTGGCATATCAGAACTGGGGTCAAAGCATGGCGGAGGACGATGATGTCTCCACCAACCCCGTGGGAGCCCATCTCCTCCTTGTCGAGCGGAAGCACGGCCGCAGCGAGAGCTCCACGGATCACCCCCATGGACAGGAACAACAACCGGGTACCTTGCCCAAAGTCTCGCTTAACACGAGGAGTGCGCTCCTGCAGGGGGGGGGTCAGGAAGGACAGCGGGCGGCCGCGCGTTGAGCATGCTGAGGACGTCAGCGGGGTCTCAGGGCGTCAGCGCAGCCGTGGGAGGATTTTTTTGTCATGCCGAAGGCGCGCGGTCGGGCGCGCGCACGATCCCGTGCAGCACAACCCCGAATGCAGAGCTCCGCCGCGCGCTTCCGCCAGGTCAGCGTCACCTTCCGCGGGAAGCCACCCGAGGTCCGCACGGTGCGCACGCTCGCGTTGGCCTCGTGGCGCGGCCCGCGCGCACCTCCGGCGCGCTCCGCGCGCCGACCTCGACAAAGGGAGTGGAGGGAGGCGAAGGAGGCGACGTCGGACAGCTCCGCAACGAAACAAGCGCATCATCGACAGTGGCTAGCTCGGCCCCCGCCGCAGTCGCGGTGGTCTCCGTCCTGATTCTCCTCCTGGAGCGGTTGCATGTTACGATCTGCCGCTGGCAGGCGCCGACGGAGGCGCCCGAGCTTCCAGGGTGAGGTTCTGCTGCTGTGGGCTATCCTGCTGCTCTATTCCTGGATGTCGCCGACGAGCTGCGTCATCCACGAAGGCGGATGCGTCGGAGGGGGCGCACTGCTGAGCGGGTCACTGGCACGGCCCCGGGCCCGCATTCGATCAGACCCGCGGCTGTCAGAACTGGTGGTGGGCTCGTGTTCCACCGCCATCACCATAAGCAGGAGGGGGAGGGGGTCCTTCTCCTCCTCCTCTTCCTCCTCCTCCTCCTCATCATCCACCTCCTTCCCCCCTCCAAATTATGGTGGTGGTGGTGGTGGTGGAAAGGAGGCCCATCAACTGGAGGGACGGGACGAGCGGCGGCGGCTCGGGCTCACGTTGTACCTCGAAGGGGGCCCGCAGGACGGAGGCTGAGAGGATGAGGCCTGCTCATGCTCGGCCGTATGGGCCTTCGTGTCAAACTGGCGAACACCACGGCCAGCGCCAAGCATGACTGCAGGCGAAGCTGGGGCAATTCAAGTCGTGATGAAGAGGTGGAACAGCCTTGGCAGGTCTCCTGAACGAGGATCTTGCGGGTCCGAACCCCAGGGAAGGCGAAGGCCCCTAGCAACGGCCTGAGCCAAAATGGCTTGAGCCAAAATGGCTACGGACCTCCTCCTTCTCTGCTTTTCCGCCTCCTCATCCTCATCCTCATCCTCCTCCTTCTTCTCCTCCTCCGCTTCCCCATCCTACAAGCAAGATGGTCCCAGGAGGCTGGGCATGGCTCAAGACCTCTGAGAGGCAAGAGGCCACAATACAGCCTTAAGCTGACCCAAGATAGCTGAGCATGGCCCAAAATAGCCTCCGACAACCTCTAGCCGAGCTCTCTCAAGATAGCCTCCGATCGGCCGATCGGCCTCAAGAAAGCCTCCGATCGTGTCAAGATGGGCTGGTGGTAATGCGCGGAGCGTCAAGAACTCAAAACAGCCAACGGGGCCTCGAAGGGACGTACAGGACGGCCTCGGAGGCATCTGAGACGACGCTGCAGCCTTCCATCCATTCCCAAACCATTCCCCAAACGACCTCGAGGGTTCTGAAGAGGTCACAGCTCCCGAAAGAGGGCCCTAAGGCTGCAGAAGAGGCCCGAAATATCGAGAGGGGACCCCGTTGGCACGCGAGAACTTCCGAGCATACCGAAGAGGCTGTGGACAGACGTGCCAGGCGGAAACGAAGGGGGTGTAAGGCGGGGGGGGGGGGGGGCACTCCTCGACGGCGTCATGCTACACCATCGTGTGCGCACAAACTTCCGATCAACAGCAGAGCGGCGGGACCGTAATGAAACAACGCACAGTGGAGGCCAGTCGACAAGAAACCGTCCACAAGAAGCCCAACCCTGAGACCCCAGGACACCCAGTCATTGTTGGTGTGGGAGCGTCGCGCTCTCCATCGCAAAACCATCCAAATCCAAGAAATCCAGGGCACCCTGGAGGCAAGCAAGGTGTTTCTTGGCATGGGTCTCCACTGTATGCAAACCAAATTACACCAGAGAAAAACCCCAATCAAAAGATGGTTGATATGGGATCGATAAAAAGATCGATGAGATTGACTGGGAACCCGGGAATCCGGAACCCATCACCGCAAACGGCCCGGAACCAAGAACCAGGAGCCTGGGAACCCGGAACCGGGAACACAGCCTGCTACCAAAATCGGCGGGAAACTTTCGCCAAACGTTTCAACTTCCGCTAGGACCCCTTCAGTGCAAGCACTGATTTGGGCAAGAAGGCTCCCACATCCCCCGAGCATCGCGAAGGCTCCCTTCGATTCGCGGACTGGGGGCCAGTCAGCCGAAAAAAACGTTTGCGCCATCGGGGACGCCTGCCCCTGGGCGGCTAGAGCGTGTCCACCCCCGCGGGCGGCACGTGGCCGCCCTGGGACGGGCGTCCCATGTTGCGGAACAGCTTACAGTCAACCCGTATAGTAAGGATGCGCGATAAGGAGGCAAGGACCTTGGAGGGTCATTTCGAAGCTTTTCGAGCGGGTACGGCCAGAGAAAGTGGCCAAGGATGGGCCGAAGGGACAAGGATGCAAGGGCATCCTTAGGAAGTTTGCCCGTCCTTACTATGCGAGTTGACTGTATTGCATACCGCGCATCTTCCTCTAGTCCTCTCAGCCAACGGGCAGTTCCGATAAACATGAAGGACAAAAAGTGGTGCTGGCAAAGATCTCAAATGCTGACACCGCCGCGTCCCTGCACCGTCCGTCCTGCAGGCTCTCTCGTGGCCACTGGCGCCACGGGCGCAAACCACCACGCGAGCCCTCCCCCCCCGGGGATGCAAAAACGTGCAGCCTGCGCGTCCGCCAGCACGTGCAGAACGCCCTCGCACTCGCGGCACTCCACGCGCTCCTGGCAGCAACTGGCACGTAAGTAAGCTGCTGGGAGTGGTGTCGAGCGGGGGTCCAAAAACATGGAGCAACTGTCCAAACCATGTGACCGACATTGGGCTACGGCTGCCTCGCGGGTGAGGCACGGAGCGATCCTGGGCACATCGAGGCCCACATACTGCAACGGCGTACGCGTAGCGACGCGCAGACATGATGGCAATGAACTGTGGTCCAACATTGGCACACTTCGCAACTGCAGCTTACTCAGAAAGAAAAAGGGAGTACGACCGACTGCTGCCATTTTATCAGCAAGCGACGACTGCAGCGCACTCCCGAAATTGGTGGTACTGCATGTGCGCTGCCCGACTGCAAGTGGCAATGTTCGAGACGAGTGCCCTTCTCAGGCTCCTCCCACCTCCACCGCTTCCTTCCTCTTCTCCTCACTGCATCCTTCCCTCTTATGCTGCCTACGCCTCCTCTCATCTCTCCTGCCTCCGCCTCCTCTTCCTGCTCCTCCTCCTCCTCCCATGCTCCTGTTCTCCCCCTCTTGCCCCACTCGTGGGACCCCCTTAGAAAACTGTATACCCTCACGAAACCTCCTCCTCCTCCTACTCCGTCTTCTCCCGCACTCCCGTACCCTCACCCGCTGCGCTCCTCCCGAGCGGGCTGGGAGGAAAATGGATGGGACGGACGAGATCGGCGGGGGGGGGAGAACAGGGCCGGGAGGGAGGAGACGGGGGGCGGGGGAATACGTGAATCGAGGGGGAAATGTGAAGGGAATGGAAGATGGATACGTAGTCGCGGCTGGTGGGGCAAAAAGGAAATACACCGATACCGCTGCTCCCCGGACCTCGTCGAGGCGAATCCGGGTATGGCGAAGAGTACCTCCCCGGAGGCCCCACAAGGCGAAAACGAGGCAAGGCTCCTCCTCTGAGTGGGGTGGGGGCGGAGGGAGGGAGAGGAAGGCGAACCTCGCGTGCCAGGCAAAGACGGGGCGCACACCTTCCAGCCCGGGTGCACGGAGCTGGCGCGCTGTAGCACGGCGGCCTGGGCAGCGCTGGCAGAAGGCGGGGCTGGGTGACGACGGGCCGCCGGTCAAGACGACGCACAGGGACGAATCGGATGGGGTCAAACAGGGGATATTTACCTGAGATCCGGCGGTCCTGGAGGATGCACGCCCAGAAATGCCCGCGCCGCGCAAAAACCACGGCGGGAGATTTTTCTGGCCCTTTTTGGTGCCTGGGACCGTCAACAAACGACTCGGAGAGCAGTCCTGGCCCTGGGGAACGAAAGCGTCAGGACTTCGGGGGGCCGCGTGTTCAACAAGTCGAGTCCTCGGCCGGCCCAGAGCGCTTCGAAGGCTCTGAGAGCGCTCTGGAGAGCTCCGAGCCGTCGCCGTCCAAGAGCACGGACTCCAATCGAGCGGGGAAGGAACAGGACCGCAATGTTCAGCAATGCTTCGCGGCAGATCGGTAACTCGAATCGGAAGCGCAGGCGCCGACGGAAAGAGCATGAGATCTCCAGTGACCCACGCTGATTAGAAGTCACAGCGTCGGGGGTCTTGGAAGGTGGATGGGGGAGGGTAAGGGGGTGTTCGGGGATGGACAGACCCCCCTTTAGTAAAACGTGGTTTAGTGAAAACGACCTGAGGCCCAAACCTGGCGGGCGCAAGCCTGGAAAATAACGGCCACGGCGCCCTCTCGAGAACCGAAAACGGAAAATTCACTAATCGACGTGTCACTGTTGGGGGCTCTGTCCACCCCCGAGGTGTGGAGGTGGCCGGCCTCTCCCCGTAAGGCCGTCCACGGCGATATAGCATGACCGAAGACAGACGGAGCCGCCAGCGAAACCGAAGCCTACCGAAACTGATCGGCCGCGCGAAGCCTGGAGGGCGCAGCGGCGCAAGAACGACTCGACGACTTGCAGAACCGAACCGGCCGAGCGCCATCGGCTGCGACGCAGCCGATGCGAACGAACCATGGACGCTGGACAACCCTGCTCCCACAACCTCCCGACCTGCAGCCTCCCTCCCTCCCGTTTGCTGCTCTGGAGTCCGCTCCCTTGCCGCCCGTGCTCCTCCCACTCCTGCTCATGCTTGCGCTTCCGCCGATACGCTCACGCCAATGCTGTCCGCTGGTTCGTTGACATCGTCGTCGCCGTCGTCGTCCTCGTCGTCGTCTGTCGCTTCCTCACCATGCCACTGGGCTCACTTACGATGGTAAAAGAGTATTCGATGGCTCGCTCCCATGACTGGCAACACGACTGTTCGAATCAAAGCAGACGGCTCCAAACTACATCGCGATCGATAGTGCTCAGAAGACGGTACGATGTCCATGAGTTCCTGTCGCCCAACGCCGCCGTCGCACGCTGATCGCGCGGGTGCACCTGTAGTCTCAGCTCTGGGGCCTAAACAACATCAAAGAAATGGGTATCTGATCGTCGACGACAGAGCGCAACCGCGGAGGCGCACGCCGCTTCTGAAAGCAGCAAGGTGCCACACACGCACACACGCACACACCGCAGGACGCATGAGCGACGACCAGATAGGGGTCTTGTGCACGACGGTGCGACGACCTTTCGAGGGTGCATTGCGCATGCCACCGGCGCGGCACGCGCAACAACGTTTGAAGAACGAGGGCACCTGCGCGAGAACTCACGCGGGCACCTGACGATGGCAGACTGCCTGCGTGCGAATGTTCGCGCCCATAGCCATCGGTCGGAAGAAGTAGGTAGACACATGAAGTAGGAAGGCGTTGAACATAGATTGGGTGTCCGCCCGCCCCCTAAGGATGACGGAACAGTGTGAAGCCAATCGACAATTGAAGTAGCAAGGCGCCTGAAGTGGATTGGAATCTGGGAATCCAAGAATACTCGCTTTCAACGACCGATGGGTAGTGCAGCAGCCAGAGGCTTGGAAGACATGCGGACATGCGGGCCCCGTTAACTCAGCAGCGGGCTCGGCCTTCCCTCGGCGGGCAGGGCACCATGAACGGCTGCGCCACCGGGTGCGCCTGCCCCAGAGGGCGGCTGGGAAGATTTCTGCACCCACTGTGGCAGGCGGGTGTGTAAACGCTCCAGCCGCTTCTGGATGGGGACCCCTGTGGCAGGACAAGAGAGATGCCCACCTGCGTAGAGGATCGTAGGCTCCTGCCCGGACGGCGCGGGCTCCGGCTCCTGACGCCACGCGAGCCGCCCAATCCTGAGAGCGACCTCCACTCTTCGGGCAGGCGCCCCGAGAATCGAGCCGATACGTCGGATCGGCGATCGAAATGAATCGGATCGGCGGAAATCGGCAGCCCAGTCGGGAAAAGTCGAATCGGCAGAGGTCGGCAGGCTTGGGGGCCTCCACTACGAGGTCGGAGCCCACATCGGAATCCGGAGTCGAATCACATCGGCATCGGGAGCCATCGAAACCGAATCGAACTGGATCGCAAGACTCGAAATGAGCCCTGTTCGGGGTCCCGCGGAGGCTGCAGAGCTTGCCGTCGCTCGGACGTCCATTTCTTCCCGTGCATTCGTCGGTTTCGTGCGTGTTTTTTCCCAACCATCCTGTGGTGTTGGGTCCTCGTTTTGAAGAGACAGCGCCCCGCGTCCCACCTCCTCTGCTCCTCCTCCTCTCCTCCTGCCGTCCGCATGCGTCCCGCACACCCATTTCGGCACACCCCTCACACGTTTCGTGGCCCCATAGGGAGCTCCACCGAAGGCCCCATGGCTGCCGTCCGCATGCGTCCCGCACACCAATTTCGGCACACCCCTCACACGTTTCGTGGCCCCACAGGGAGCTCCACCGAAGGCCCCAGTGCTGCCGTCCGCATGCGTCCCGCACACCCATTTCGGCACACCCCTCACACGTTTCGTGGCCCCACAGGGAGCTCCACCGAAGGCCCCATGGCTGCCGTCCGCATGCGTCCCGCACACCCATTTCGGCACACCCCTCACACGTTTCGTGGCCCCACAGGGAGCTCCACCGCCCCAGTGCTGCCGTCCGCATGCGGCACACCCAGTCACACCCGCTCCGCATGCCGCGCACCGCACCCATTTCGGCACGTTTCGTGGCCCCACCCCTCACACGTTTCGTGGCCCCACGTTTCGTAGGGAGCTCCACCGAAGGCCCCATGGCTGCCGTCCGCATGCGTCCCGCACACCCATTTCGGCACACCCCTCACACGTTTCGTGGCCCCACAGGGAGCTCCACCGAAGGCCCCAGTGCTGCCGTCCGCATGCGTCCCGCACACCCATTTCGGCACACCCCTCACACGTTTCGTGGCCCCATAGGGAGCTCCACCGAAGGCCCCATGGCTGCCGTCCGCATGCGTCCCGCACACCCATTTCGGCACACCCCTCACACGTTTCGTGGCCCCACAGGGAGCTCCACCGAAGGCCCCAGTGCTGCCGTCCGCATGCGTCCCGCACACCCATTTCGGCACACCCCTCACACGTTTCGTGGCCCCACAGGGAGCTCCACCGAAGGCCCCAGTGCTGCCGTCCGCATGCGTCCCGCACACCCATTTCGGCACACCCCTCACACGTTTCGTGGCCCCATAGGGAGCTCCACCGAAGGCCCCATGGCTGCCGTCCGCATGCGTCCCGCACACCCATTTCGGCACACCCCTCACACGTTTCGTGGCCCCATAGGGAGCTCCACCGAAGGCCCCAGTCCGCATGCGTCCCGCACACCCATTTCGGCACACCCCTCACACGTTTCGTGGCCCCATAGGGAGCTCCACCGAAGGCCCCAGTGCTGCCGTCCGCATGCGTCCCGCACACCCATTTCGGCACACCCCTCACACGCACGGCACACCCAGGGAGCTCCACCGAAGGCCCCATGGCTGCCGTCCGCATGCGTCCCGCACACCATTTCGGCACACCCCTCACACGTTTCGTAGGGAGCTCCACCGAAGGCCCCCTGCCGTCCGCATGCGTCCCGCACCCATTTCGGCTCACACGTTTCGTGGCCCCAGCTCCACCCCATGGCTGCCGTCCGCATGCGTCCCGCACACCCATTTCGGCACACCCCTCACACGTTTCGTGGCCCCACAGGGAGCTCCACCGAAGGCCCCATGGCTGCCGTCCGCATGCGTCCCGCACACCCATTTCGGCACACCCCTCACACGTTTCGTGGCCCCACAGGGAGCTCCACCGAAGGCCCCAGTGCTGCCGTCCGCATGCGTCCCGCACACCAGGTGTGTGGCGTGCCGACATGGGCGTCGCGGCGCGCGGGCGCTGCCGTCGGGGTTCCCAGGGAAGCCCCCTGCAGAGGCGACGCTCAGAGTCACGAGTACCGAGAGTCACGCAGACCCAAACTGTTCACAGTCGTATACATACATTTACACTGGGCGTATCCATGCACGCATTCATGCGAATAGAATCAATCGCGCGCAGATTCATTCATAATCAGACTCGCTCGCGATCCGACTCGCACGCGCTCAAGCTTTCATATTCGGACCTATCGTCTTCGTTCGTGTTGTGTACACTGCCACGCATTTCGGCACACCCCTCATACGGCTCGTGGCCCCATAGGGAGCGCCACCGAAGAAGATATTCACAATTGCGGTACTCTCAACTGCATATGGTTGGGTCCTTCGCCAGGCTAATTGTTGCTCGATGGTCCAGGATGGTCCTCGATGGCTCTCGCCGAGAAAACATGCACACGTCCGAGCGATGCCAAGAGAGGCCCCCGCCCCCCTGCCGCAGATCTCACGCCGGGGGGCCCCTCCCTGTGGGCCCCGGGGGCCCGCGACGGGCCCCCGGGAGGGCGTGCAGCCTCGAACGCCCGCACCCCGAGGAGGAGAAGGAGGAGGAGGAGGAGGAGGAGGAGGAGGAGGAGGGAGAGGAGGGCGAGGAGGGCGAGGAGGACGAGGAGGGCGGAGGGCGAGGAGGGCGAGGAGGTCGCCGTCGCGTCGCGTCGAGGCGGCGCGGACAGGAGGGTCAACGATAGGGGGGGGAGGGGGACTGGGCCAGAGGGGAACAAGACATTTGCCTGGAGTCGGAACACACCTCGCCGACAGGGCGGCAACAGGCCCCCCGTCACAAGTCCGCACGCTCCTCGGCGGGGTGGGCTGCCGGGCCCCTGCCTGCGGTGAGCGGGCGATGGGGGGCCGACGTGTCCCTCCACCCCTGAGCTCTGAGCCGATCGACCCCGCACATTGCCCCCGGGAGACGTGCCCTCGAGGGGGCGTCTGACCTTCGCGAGCCCAGGGTTCGCTTGGGACCAGCTTCCCCCCCCAAACGGCGAATACAAGCAAAACAGAACAACAACAACAACAGCAGCAAGACAAACAACAACCACAACAACAAAACAAAACAAAACAAAACAAACCCAAACAACCCAAAACACAACAAAACAGCACAACACAACACAACACAAACAAGCAAACAAACAAACAAACAAACAAACACACAAACACACAAACAAACAACAACAACAACAACAACAACAACAGCAACAACAACAACACCAACACCAACAACACCAACACCAACATCAACCAAACAACAACAACAACAACATCAACAACAGCAACAACAACAACACCAACAACAACAACAACACCACCAACAGCAACAGCAACAACACCAACACCAACAACAAAAACAACAACAACACCACCAACAGCAACAAAACCACCACCAACAACAACACCAACAACATCAACAACCACAACAACCACAACACCACCAACAACAACACCACCAACAACAGCAAACCCAACAACAACCACAACAACACCAGCAACACCAACAACAACACACAACAACCACAACAACAACAACACCAACAACATTAACAACGACAACACCAACAACAACAACAACAACAACAACAACAGCAACAGCACCAGCAACAGCAACAGCAACAACAACACCAACACCAACAACAACACCAACAACAACAACCACACAAAAACACCAACAACAACAACAACAACACCAACAACACCAACAACAGCAGCAACAACAACAACAACAACAACAACAATCATTTTACCCGAACGCTCAGTGTTCTCACCAGTGCCAGGGTTTTCATGCGACGCGAGACAATACCCCCACTTCGTGGGGGGGCAGTTCAAGCTCTACCAAATATCCAAACGACTCTTCGCGACCACCCAAACCCAGCTTCCCGCCCTATGACGTTGGGACACTTCACTTCGTGGCGTGCGGACGACCGTGGCTACTACACTGGCGTGGGGTACACACCCACAGAACTTGGTCACTTATTCGGGGCGCGCGTGTGCCCAGCATCCTGCAATTGTGACATACAATACATGACACAGACAGACAGAGAGAGAGACAGAGAGCAGACAGAGAGAGAGACAGAGAGAGCGGAGTTGGTCACATTTTTGGGGCAAGTTCCTGAGATCGTCGTGTTTTTTGTTGGTCTTGCGCGCGCGAATGTCCACTTTACTTTTTTTTTGCAAGGGATGTTGAAATTTGATTATGTAAGAACAAGAAAAAGTAGCTCGCGCGAGCTTATGTAACATAAATGTTGAAAAACCATTGGTTTTGTGGGAGTCGGACAGCGCGCGCGGGATGAAATTTGGACATTTTTTTTT
Organism: Prorocentrum cordatum; assembly: GCA_963575745.1. Lineage (NCBI taxonomy): Eukaryota > Dinophyceae > Prorocentrales > Prorocentraceae > Prorocentrum > Prorocentrum cordatum. Next base: position 106,419 of record CAUYUJ010019362.1, on the reverse strand, counting down.
GAAAAACCATTGGCTTTTTGATGTTTTTATGTTGAAATCGTTACGAAACCTAAGGTTCTGGAAGGATTTCGTCTTGCGCGCGCGAATGTCCACTTTACCTTATTTTTTGCAAGGGATTATTGAAATTTGATTATGTTAGAACAAGAAAAAGTAGCTCGCGCGAGCTCATGTAACATAAATGTTGAAAAACCATTGGTTTTGTGGGATTCGGACAGCGCGCGCGGAAGGACATTTTGACAATTTTTTCTTAAAAAACCATTGGGTTTTTGATGTTTTTATGTTAAAATCGCTACGAAACCTAAGGTTTTGGAAGGATTTCGTCTTGCGCGCACGAATGTCCACTTTACCTTATTTTTTGCAAGGGATTCTTGCAATTTGATCAAGTAAGAACAAGAATTTTCATTTTCTATTGTTTTTTGCAAGGGAAAACGAGCGTCAACAAAAAACCGGATCCGGTACCAATCGTTTTGCCTGAGACTTCCTCACGAAAATGATGAAAATGTGGCTGCGGCCTAGGCGCGGCGGGGGGGTCGCGCACCAGGGGTCCCAACAATAATTATTCTTAAGAAGAAATAATGTTCAACAACAACTCCTGGAACCCGTCGGGGAGGGTTTCGGTGAGGCGTCCCGCTTTTGAGAGGAAGCCCGTCCCTGGCGATCCTCTAACTTCTTAAGTCTAACCTTGAACGCCCACAAGGGCGTCGCCGCCGCGTCAGCGCGACGCGGGCCTGCCGAAAACCGACCCCATGGGCTGACCTGCTCCCCGCTCCGCCCGGGGCGCACCAGGGCGCTCTCGAAGCCCTGCTTCTCCTCTGCGAGCGCGGCGTTGTCGAAGCAGCTGGCCAGGACAGCCTCCGGCGCGGTCGCTGAAATGATCGCGCCCCCGCTCATCACATCGCGGCCGGCGACGCCGAGGTCGGAGGAAGGATGGTCACACATCGGGCCAGGGATGGTGCTGGCACTGGGCGTTTCGGGGCGGCTTCGCGGGATATCAAGCACGTCCGTATCCCTCGAACCATCAAGTCCTGGCTTGTGAGGAAACGCAGGTGCATTTCCGCCTACCCGCGCACGCTCCCAATCAACAAATCCTAGTAGCGAGCTCGGACCACACACGCAGAACTGAAAACGAGTCAGTCGCAAGACTCCTTCCCCTCAATCGTCTCCGATCCTGCCTGTGTACTACTGGGCCTCTCTGGAAGATGCTGCCAAGATGGCCCCCTGGCCTCTGCGAGGCGCGATGGGCACCGCACGCGGAGCTGTGACATACGAGGCGCCACCTCCGCGCCCTCCTGCGCGTCTGCCTCCACCCCGACCTCCTCCTTCGCCCTCTTTCCGTCCCACTCCTTCGCCTTGACCCCCTCCTCCTCCGCCTCCTCCTCCTTTGCTTCCATTTCCTCCTCCTCCTCCTCCTCCTCCTCCTGCCTCCGCCTCTGCCCCTCTTTCCTTCCTTCGCCCCCCCCCCCCGCTTTCATGCCCCACGGTGGGCGCCGCGCGTCCGCCCTCCTCCGCCCCGCGGGAAGAGAATGCAATGTAAACCGTAGGGTGGAAGCGATGCTGTTTGTGTGAAGCGGCTGCACAGCAAGGTGTCTGAAACGACTGTAATGCGGGCGCGGCACGGTGCCTTGAGACAAAAGGAAGCCAACAAAAGGTTCGTCCCTGCAACCCCGTCGGAGTCTGGTGTTCACGCGGGTCCGTCGTGTCGTTGGTAGCCCGGAGGCAATACGTCGCGACGGCCAACAAAAAACAACGAAGAAACCATGGACAGTTGCGGCAACTGCCGGACGAAGCCAACAAGCCACAACGGGCAAACAAGCATTACAATGGCAGCAGACAGCTGGCAGCGCAAACAAACTGACAACTCACCTGCTGCCTCTCGAACACGGCTCGAGACGACCACCGACCAATCACAGATTGACTGCGTCGCCTTCGCAAACACAATTCACGACATGCGAGTTTACGCGGTTCTCTCCCTCTCTGAGAAGGAACAGTATTGCAGCCGAGGTACCTGTAGTAGATACTAGATAGCTGGCGGCCGCGTCGCATTCGCGATCACAGTTCGCGCCGTGCCCCTCTGACGTTTTATTCGCGAACGCAGTTGGGGAAACGCAGCGAAAGGTAACTTGGCCTGCGTTGTCGATATCCTCGTTCAAGTCGTTGCGATGTAAGCTCGGCGCCGCTTTCTTGTGCAACTCCCCGCCCAACCGCACCGTCGGTTGTGCGTGGGCGGGCTTCCCATCCATGGTGCTGAGGGTGAATTCCTGGATGGTAATTCCCTACGTAACGGGGTCGGCTTTCATGTCGCGGGTGTCGCACCGCAGCATGTCGGATAATTGTTTGGTGCGCAGCAGGTTTGCCAGCCACCGTTGGTGGCCTGTCATGCCCTTCTCTGATAGCATCGGTGGTCTGCCAGCCACCATTGGTGGTCTGCCAGCCACCATTGGTGGCGCGTGGTCCATGGTCAGGGCCGAAAAATTAGCCTGGCGAAGGACCCAACCATATGCAGCTGCGAGTACCGCGCGGATATGAGACGAAGGAACGCAGCGAAAGGTAACTTGGCCTGCGTTGTCGATATCCTCGTTCAAGTCGTTGCGATGTAAGCTCGGCGCCGCTTTCTTGTGCAACTCCCCGCCCAACCGCACCGTCGGTTGTGCGTGGGCGGGCTTCCCATCCATGGTGCTGAGGGTGAATTCCTGGATGGTAATTCCCTACGTAACGGGGTCGGCTTTCATGTCGCGGGTGTCGCACCGCAGCATGTCGGATAATTGTTTGGTGCGCAGCAGGTTTGCCAGCCACCGTTGGTGGCCTGTCATGCCCTTCTCTGATAGCATCGGTGGTCTGCCAGCCACCATTGGTGGTCTGCCAGCCACCATTGGTGGCGCGTGGTCCATGGTCAGGGCCGAAAAATTAGCCTGGCGAAGGACCCAACCATATGCAGCTGCGAGTACCGCGCGGATATGAGACGAAGGAGGGGGCACGCAAACTAGGCCCCTCTTCTCATAGGCACCGCGCCACTGGGGCCTTCGGTGGAGTTCCCTATGGGGCCACGAAACGTGTGAAGGGTGTGCCGAAATGGGTGGTGGGGAGGCATGCGGACCCTGCCACTGGGGCCTTCGGTGGAGCTCCCTATGGGGCCACGAAACGTGTGAGGGGTGTGCCGAAATGGGTGGTGGGGAGGCATGCGAACGCAGCCACTGGGGCCTTCGGTGGAGCTCCCTAGCCACGAAGCGTGTGAGGGGTGTGCCGCCATCGGTGGAGCTCCCTATGGGGCCACGAAACGTGTGAGGGGTGTGCCGAAATGGGTGGTGGGGAGGCATGCGAACGCAGCCACTGGGGCCTTCGGTGGAGCTCCCTATGGGGCCACGAAACGTGTGAGGGGTGTGCCGAAATGGGTGGTGGGGAGGCATGCGAACGCAGCCACTGGGGCCTTCGGTGGAGCTCCCTATGGGGCCACGAAACGTGTGAGGGGTGTGCCGAAATGGGTGGTGGGGAGGCATGCGAACGCAGCCACTGGGGCCTTCGGTGGAGCTCCCTATGGGGCCACGAAACGTGTGAGGGGTGTGCCGAAATGGGTGGTGGGGAGGCATGCGAACGCAGCCACTGGGGCCTTCGGTGGAGCTCCCTATGGGGCCACGAAGCGTGTGAGGGGTGTGCCCAAATGGGCGGTGGGAGGCATGCGAACGCAGCCACTGGGGCCTTCGGTGGAGCTCCCTATGGGGCCACGAAACGTGTGATGGGTGTGCCGAAATGGGTGGTGGGGAGGCATGCGAACGCAGCCACTGGGGCCTTCGGTGGAGATCCCTATGGGGCCACAAACGTGTGAGGGGTGTGCCGAAATAGGTGGTGGGGGGGGCATGCGAACGCAGCCATTGGGGCCCTTCAGTGGAGCCCCCTATGGGGCCACGAAACGTGTGAGGGGTGTGCCGAAATGGGTGGTGGGGAGGCATGCGACCGCAACCAGTGGGGCCTTCGGTGGAGCCCCCCTATGGGTGCCGAAATGGGTGGTGGGGAGGCATGCGAACGCAGCCACTGGGGCCTTCGGTGGAGCTCCCTATGGGGCCACGAAACGTGTGAGGGGTGTGCCGAAATTGGTGGTGGGGGGGCATGCGAACGCAGCCATTGGGGCCATCGGTGGAGCTCCCTATGGGGCCACGAAGCGTGTGAGGGGTGTGCCGAAATGGGTGGTGGGGAGGCATGCGAACCCTGGAGGGAGGAGGGCGAGGAGAAGGAGGAGGAGGAGGAGGAGGAGGAGGACAAGGAACGCGGGGACCGATTCTTCAAAACGAGGACCCAACACCACAGGATGGTTGGGACAAAAACAGACATGCCGCCACGACGACGAGGTCGGCCAGCGCAGCGTCGCCTCCCTCCTCCCTCAACCTCCCGATCTCAACTGCTGAAGCGGGTCCGCACACCATCTCGGGGAGCATCATGGCGTGCGCCTGTAGGCCGTCTGCTGCTCCACATGCTGCGAGCAGCTCGGAGACGAAGGGAGATCCACACACACAAGTTTGCGCGATCGGCTCGCGGCGTCGATCAAGTGGCGAATATGTTTACCAATACTGCGACACTTGCCCAAACGCATGTATACGGAGCCAACCATGCCGCATCCTGCCTTCTCCTCACGATTGGACGAAACGTCGCTGCGTGCGCAGATCTGGCCCGCGCACTCCATCGCAGGAAAGACGACGCGCGCCTTGATGTTCTGCATGGCCAGAACAACGAACATGAACTGCATCGCATGCTGGATGAGCAGTTTGTTCCTGGCTCGTTGCAGCGCGACGATGTAGACGGCGGCGTGGCATTGCGCGACCAGCGCATACGCGGCTGCTCCGAGGAGGGAGGTAGAGAGGTTCGGGAGTGGACCTTCGGCCGGATCGTCGGCCTTCGACTTGACTAAGCGAACGTGCCTGATATTGAGATCCGCGCGTCGGTGTACTTGTCTTGGCCAAGCGCCACTGCACCATCGGAGCTGCGGTTTTGGTGGACACCGCACCTGGTGAAATCGTCGCAATCACTTTGCATTTTGCCGAAAACGCCCTCGATGTGACCAATCAAAGTCTACGTGCTCCTTGCGCCCAACGATCTTCAAGTCGTCGACGTGCTTGAGCATAATGAGCAATACCTCTAAGAGAACCGCCCGCATTACACGTGCCGGAAGACTCGTGTTCTTGCACGGGCGCATCTTTGCATCCTTGCCAGGCTTGATGCAATGCAGCCACTCGGACCGCTTCTCGAAGTACTCGTAACCTTGCACGAGTAGACGCGCGTCTCTGGATTTCCGGGGAAAAGCGCACCCAGGGGCCATGCCCGAGGCACGGCTGAATTAGGCCGCCCATGGGGGCGTCACTTAAATTTTGCCCGCGTCGTTTAAACTTGCGCAAATATCGAGAAAACCCGGTTGCGAAAGTTCCTGTTTTTCTGGGAATTGGCTTCGTTCTTGTAAGACATTGCCGCGCGAGCGTCGCCACACCATAACGGTACGACTGCGCACGCGGAGCTGTATCAAATGCGTTCGCCACACACATGGCGCTCGCGTGTGACGCCGTTGCACACGCACAATCGCGCCGCCATGCTGCGCCCAAACTCGCGCAGAAATGTTCCGTGAGCACGATCCTATATGTTATGCATAAGAGGGCTTTCATGTCCACTCACAACGGTTACATCAGACAGAAGAAGCATCGTACGCGGCTCCATGGAGGCCCAGTGCGCATGCACCTCGGGGGGGTGCCACAGGGTGCGTCCACGCGCAGCCATGCGAGTGAAGAAATACATGCGTGACGCGCCAATTGCATTGCGGGTGTCCGTTGGGGTTCGGCCTCTGGAGTGCCTTTTCGAGCCCCGGGCCCGTCGGAACGTCGGCCCAGGAGGAGCACCTGGGCCACATGGGCACCAAGACGATTAGAAGACTGATCTTGAACGGCTCTTCCTCTTCGAGGGGTCGGAAAGGGGGTCCTCGCCGAGGATCGAACTTTTCTGTTCTTGCCTCGTCCCCAGAGGTTTCCAGTGACCTCCTGGGTCCCACTCCCCAATCAAACAACGATAATGCATACATGTTCGTGGACTGTGCTATGATAAAGACGTGACGGAAAGAAAACGGTAAAACGATACGCCATGCTAAGAAGATAAAGCGAGGTGCGATACCTGGAACCGAACGCACCTCAAGGCCACCCACAGACGTAGAGGTCGGGTCATCTCGCACCGTGAGCCATGCAATCGCTACCTGTGCGGATCTGGACGAAATGCAGAGAGGCACGTAGCAGGGCACAACCCCTTCATGCATCGGCCACTTATCCCACTCTGCACCATCAACTCTCATCGTCGGCAGTCCCACCTCGAGCCACGTGGCCCACTGGAGCCAGCCCACTGTGCGCACGAGCCACACGATGGTGCCGATGCTCTGCACATCATGCGCACACGATGAGAAATCTTGCTCCAACAAATGCAGTGCAAATCCGCCAAGGTGCCTCAGGGCTTTACGGCCCCATCGGGAGATGAACACATCACCGTGGGACGCCCGTTGGCAGACCAACTTCTTCTTTGGTGTGCCTACGGTAGCCGCAGATCTTGAGACGCCTGCGCTCCTCGCCGTCGTCGTCTTCGACGGAGATTCGATGGTCGAAATGTTTTAATGTCCCCGGCCTTTGGCGCGTCGGACGGCGCTCTCGCGGCCACGGTTGGATTCGAGAATCTGGCAAGCACGCCCCCCAGGAGAGGTCCTGACCCCTCACCCCTGGTTCTACACTGCCCGAGCCAAGTCGGAGGAGCTCCTGCCAAAGGAGCAAACCACGCGCCGCCAGCCTTGTCGCTGACCCGCGCGATCGCCAGGAACGCCACGTTCTCACCACTTTCCGCCATCGCCCCTGCCAAAGCAACAAACACATACCAAACAATTTGGCTGCACATGGCAATTGACATATACGTCACATTGGACATCAACCCATGCCAATATTGGTAACAATAGCTGGATGCCTACTCCAAAGATCCACTGGCAAGAACCCCATTGCATTACCTTTGAGCCGCCGTGAGGCCAACACTAGAGTTAGGTCGGGCATGTCCTCCTACAGGCGGATTTGGGACGACGGACAAGGCTCAAAACATATCCAGCACATATGCAACAGTAGTCAAACCATCGTCCCCAGAGTATTGTTTTACCATGTTGAACATGTTCCTGCTGTGGAGGGACAAGCCCGACTTCACACTAGAGAGAGCACGTGCTCCACATCCAAATCGCTGCGCGCGACGTGGAGATACCGCAGGAGAGATGCACGAGAGTCGGACAACAGGGGGGGGGCAGAGGGGGATGGGACGCGGAGGGTGAGCAGGAAGAGGAACGAGGCGCAGCGGCATGATGAGCACGCAAGGGAGAGGAGGAACAGGAGCAGCATCATGAGCGTGAAGAGCAGCAACAGCGCGATTGCCAGGCGGGAAGAGGAGGAGAGCAATCGCATGAGCGTGAGCAGCACCAGGAGACGCAGAAGGAGCAAGGAGCGCACGGCTCCGCACCCGCCAACGGCCGCCCCCCGCTTGCGCCCGCGCCCACGCTTGCGATCGGAAGAGTTTGACATACTGGTCAGAAGTCAACCGACTAATTACCCTGCGGCGTCAATTCATTTGCATCACGTGGCCCGAGCTGTTGGCCAAGACCGTACTGGATGATTCAAGAACTGTCACGTGTTGTGCAAACAGCATGGGGTGACTGCACGTTGCATGATTCACAGGACAAAGACCAAGAGCCCTCGAAAGTGGCGCCGGTTGCGCAGTTCGCCTCTACGGAATCACCCAGGAACCCACGACGAGTGACGCCAAACGCGCAGTTCGCAGCCCCGCGGGGAGGGCGATGTTTCGTTTGGACCCCCGTATAACGCCACTCAACGGGACCGCCCAGGAGCCCACGACGAGTTGCACCACTTGCGCGGTTCGCAGACCCGCGGGGAGGCAGGAGGAGAGAAGAGGCGGGCGGAAGGAAACAGGAGACGCGCGAACAGTGCACGGGTTCTTTGTTCAAGACGAGAACCCTACTCAGGAGGGTTGGGATGTAACAAAGCAGGATGCAGAAGGGGAGAGGAGGTCACGAGGAGGAGAAGGATGAGGACGAGGTGAATGCGGGAATGGAAGACACACTGACCCACTGCTCTCTTCAAAGCGAAGACGAAGCCAGAGGGAGGGCTGGGAAACAGACGCGCGTTCAATTACGTACCATGGGAAAGGTGGCCGAAGCAGCTGGGCTCCTGAGCGTAGCGGCCGAGGTCGTGGCGCGCGACTCTATTCACAGTCCTTCCATCTGCCCCCTCCCCTCCCCCTCCCCCTCCCCGTCCTCCCCTCCTCCGTTTCCCTCCCCTCCCCCTCCCCCTCCTCCCCTCCCCCTTCCATCTGCCCCCTCCCCTTTCCCTCCCCCTCCTCCCCCCCCTCCCCTGCCCTCCCCTCCCCTCTTCCGTTTCCCTTCCCCCTCCCCTCCTCTCCCCTTCTCCCTCCCGCGACCTGCGCAGGTCTGCAGTCTGGCTGCCTCTCCTCGCTTGTCGCTTCTGGCTGCCACGCATGCAGTCTTGCTCACGCGTCTGCTTGACGCACGGCTTCAGCCAGCCAGCCATCAGGAGGGAGGAAGTGATGGGCCTGTTCTCCACCACCACCATACGTTGGAGGGGGCAAGGAGGTGGAGGACGAGGATGAGGAGGAGGAGGAGGAGGAGGAGGAGGAGGAGGAGGAGGATCCCCTCCACCCCCCAACTTGTGGTGGTGGTGGTGGAGAACAGGTCCTCGGGAAGGGGCCGTGCATTGTCGCTCGCCTCCTCTGGGTGGAGGAGGAGGAGGAGGTCGTCCCCGGACGCGCAGACGCGCCCCAAGATGAAGAGCCCGGGGGTCCTGCTGGGACCCCGCTCGTCCCCCGGGCTGCGGCGCCGCTGCACGCTGCTGCTCGCCTGCATCATGCCGGGACCGAGGGTCGGGCTCCCGCTTCCCCTTGGCTCCTCGCCTCTGGTCACTGCCCCAGCTCTGCGGGCGTTCCAGGCTTACAGTGCCGTTGTTTAATACATGCTCCGCGTGCGGATCATGTATTAACCATGCAGGGTTTAGTATTAAAAACAACGCTGAGTTCATGCATACATTTATTCATACATTAATCATGTATTAAAAATCCTATATGCTTTCAAATCCTATGGATTAAAAACTGCCCTGTACTCCAAAATCCCTTGAGACCCTGAGATCCGGGCATCAACTGGCAGAGTGGACGCAATGCTTCCCGGCGGCTCCCCTTCGACATGGAGGTCGAGGAGGGAGGCACATACACTTCTGGTGATGCAGTTCTGTCATCCCTGGTTCAGAAACTGCTTCCTCTCCTCCTCCTCCTCCTCCTCCTCCTCCTCCTCCTCCTCCTCCTCCCCGCCGTCGCGGCCAGAATTCTGTGCCAAAGCGCTTCCCACTTACTGAAGCTCCCTCTCGTCCTCGTCCACCACAGTCGTCGTCGAGACCTTCAAAATGTTTTTCCTCCTCCTCCCGCCTCTTGCTTCTGCTAATGCTTCTTCTGACCCAGATCGCCCGCCAGCCTCAAGCAGCTGGGAGGCTTGGGCGATCACCGCATCTCAGAGCCGTTTAAAGGGCGTTGGGGCAACGATCACATGCACGGTTGAAGTGGAAGTGCTCACAAGAAGACCACGTAACATTTGTGAATACGGTGTCAACTAGTTCTGCAATGATTTGGGATCGGTGCCAGGAGAATGGCGGCCAAAGGCACACAGATTCCCCTCGTCACGCGAGCACACGAGTGGCACATACAGCGTCGAGGAGCCTTCCCTCTCCCCCCACCGCCCCCCTCCCCATCCCCCCTCCAGCTCCGTGCACTCTTGGAGACTGCTTCATTCCCTGTGGATAACACGTGTGGAAACGTGGGTCAGGGGAGGGGGGGGGGTACCGGTACCGGAGGCGACCGGGGGGGGGGGGGGGGGGGGGGGCACCAGAACAGCACGAGTAGCAGCAGGAGCAGGAAAGATGAGGAGCAGGTCAGGAGGAGCAGGTAACAGGAGGAGCTGTAGGAGGAATACATCACAGGAAGCAAGACCAAATGCACCAGGAGGCGCAGCACAAGGAGCCGCAGCAGCAGCAGCCGAATAAGGAGGAAGAGCAGCCGCAGCTGAATGAGGAGAATCGCCGGAACATCACGGGCACCAGGAGCAGCAGCAGCGCGGGGGAGGAACAGGCCAGAGGAGCAGCAGGAGGAGCAAGGGGGAGGAGGAGCAGCAGCAGCAGGAGCAGCAGCAGCAGGAGCAGCCCGAGGAGCCACGGGAACGGCCGCGGCAGCCACAGAGCCAGCAAGGGGAGCAAACAGGAAGGAGCAGCAGGGCCAGGGACGAGCGGCAGGATCGGGGAGGAGGAGGAGCAGCCGCAGGAGCAGCGGGAGGAACAGCAGCAGCTGCAGCATGAGCCTCCTCCTCCTCCTCCTCCTCCTCCTCCCTCACCGTCCTGTTCCTCCTCCTCCTCATCATCCTCCTCCTCCTCCTCCTCAGCAGCAGAAGAGCATCAGGATGAGCAGCATGAGGAACAGCAGAAGAGCAAGAAGATCAGCAGGAAGAGCACGGGAGGGGGTGCACCAGAGGATATATCAGACACCTACACTGGCATGCATCCACTTCGCTAACAACATCGAACGCCCTAGGACCGACTTAACAGTCGCGACGTTCGGTTAACCTGCCCGCCCTTAAATTCCAAGAGATCGACACCCCAAACGAACTACTGAAAATCTCACACGTGAAACCCTCACAAGCGAGCAGCGGACCTCCCGAGACTACCCCCGAAACCACAGTCATTGCGACTTCGCACTGCCGAGGTCCCCGCACGCCCGACAGGAGAAGGAGAAGGAGGAGAAAGAGGAGGGTGAGGAGGAGAAGGAGAAGGAGGAGGAGGGGGAGAAGGAGGAGGAGGAGGAACACCCGACAGCGGCCTCTGTTTGGCAGGCGGCCTTCTATCTCACGTGGACAACTTCCGCGGCGACGCCGACAGCGAGTCCTGTTCCAAATGGACAAGCATTGCGGTCAGTCTTCGTACGCATTCCTCCTGTACCCATTTCGATCGTCTCGAAACTGGGTGCCCGATAAACGTCTCCCGCAGGCGACCTGACCGGCCGCCCATCGCGGGCATGAACTGAGGGTCCCAACACTGTGCGGGACCAAATCGTGTAGTGACCTCGCAATCCCCAACGACCTCACCGCGTGGCACGTCACGGCACGGTGGTGGGACCCTGGAGGCCCCAGTCGCCCGAGACATCCCCGAGGAGCGGTGCACGGCGGCCTGCCGTGCTCCTCGAACTGTGAATACAGAGCTGGAGAGAAAGGCTGGCGTAGGCTGGGCCGTGCACACGCCATCCAAGGATTCCCGAACATCGTCTCCCTCGTCAGGCCAGACGGCATGCGCGCCAGGCATGGACAGCGACGAGGCGGGGGGGGGGGGGGCAGGTGCAGGGGCGCCTGGCGACCGCAGGGCGAACTGGGCACCGCCGTGCGCCACAGGCGGGAGCAGAAAGGCCGAGAAACGCGGCGAGAGCAGCAGGGCGTTGGCGCGTGTCCGGGGCCCCGAAAAGCGTGCGGCGACGGCCCCCGAGGGGTGGCCTCGGAGTCCCCGACGACCTCACCGCACGGTTTTGGGGGACCTCGAGGCCACTGACGAGCACGGAAGATGGCGAGAGGACGGGGTAATCGGAAGACTGCAAATCCGGACGTGCTGAAACTATCCGACTTCCGAGCGAACTGTTTGGGCTGGCACTGGACCCCCCTTCCCACAGCCCCTCCTGGGAGCACGCAGCCCGCCCGGGGGTGGGGAGGCGCCAGAGTGAGGTCGGGCATGTCCTCCTTCCGGCGGCAGTTGGAAGACAAGCAAAAACAATCTTAAAATGCTCAAACATGACATAACAAAACAACACAAACACATCCTCCCCAAACTACTTGTTTACTATGTTTGAAGGTTCCTCCTGTGGAGGGACATGCCCGACTTTCACGTCAGAGGCGACGCCAAGGGATATGGAAGGGGGCTCCAGCGCCGAGCCCGAGGAATCCACGCGGACACATAACATTGCCGATGATACCACGAACAATTAACGATGATACCATGTGAGGTGTCGCAGGGGGCATGGTTCCAAGCAGAGCATGCGCCGCCAAGATCTTGCCCACGGGGCCCTGAGAGCATCGCCTCAAGAGAACGCATTTTCTAAGGTACGTTTGCCTCCCCCCCTCCAGCCTACGCAATTCCCTAAAACAACGCTGTCACTGAGAAGTTCTGACGTCACGAACTCAGGGCGTCTGGCTCACTGATCTGAATTGTTCAACATTGTATCCAAATGCGCTGAACCAGGTCAGTGTTTGGAATCCACGATTGGGATGTTGTTTTCGTCCTCTGTCAGAAGATCCACCATTGCAATACTCAAAACAGTTACTTTTCGCTTCCTGGATGTGTCACCTGTGCGTTGAAACATGTGCGCTGCAAACGATAAGGTGCAAGCTGCGCGCAGCAAATGTATCAACAATGTATGTCGCGCAATATGCGCGGTAAAATCTAAAGGTCTTAATTAAATTGAAGAACTTGCAGCCGTAATCTTCAACGCTCGGGCACACATCTCCCCCACTGAATCGCAATTCTTTGGCAATGCGCACGGTGCCAGGGATGTAATTACCAATCGGATCTTCTTAGCAAATCCAGACAGACACAATAACGAGCGGATCTTGCCTTGCAGCTATCACTGGCACTGACACACATGCCTCCATGCCTCCATATTTTTGTTGGAGAACTCTACGTTGAAGCGCTTAAGTAGCCGATGATTTCGACTTGACTTCGACGTGCGCGGGCGGGGGGTATGCGCGCGTGGCCCACATGAGATTATTTGACCCAGGGTCTTGCAAAATGCGCCTGGTATTTCAACGTGTGCATCGAATGACGGTATTTGACAGGGATGGCGGGGGAACCGATACTGGCCTGATAAGAACAATGTGACTGCTGGAGAATCGGGCAAACCCCGCCTGCAGGGGGCGACTGCGTGCCGGGGGTGAGGAAGTGTGCGGCACACCACACACACACACACATATATATATATATATATATATATATATATATATGTCCCCCCCCTGTGGCTGGGCCGCGGCCAGACCAAATGATTCTCCTCGGGCTGCCCCCCGACCTCTATATCAACAGAGGGTGGTCGTGTTTATTATTATTATTATTATTATTATTATTATTATTATTATTATTATATATATATATATGAATATACCTATACGACCGCCCTGCGGGCGATGAGGATTTTATTGGGGATTGAAATCAAATGCTCACCCTGGCTGACCTCCAATTAGACAGGGGACGATTGGATTGGCTGGGATAAGATAAGAGGTTGGGAGGATGGATTGATGGATTGGGTTGGATGGATTGGATTGGGTGGGGTACGATAGGATGGGACAAGGTTGGATACGATAGAACGGATTGGATTTGACAAGATGGATTTGGTAAGATAACCTGGACCGGATAAGAAAGCCCGCCGCAGGCGCCGACAAAAATGAAATGATGGTTTGGGTTGGGTGGGCTGGATTGGATGGGGTAAGATGGATTGGACCAGATAAGGTGACTTGGATTGGGAGTTTGTTTGGATAAGATAAGATGCGTTGAATTGGCCCGCCGCAGGCGCAGAAACAGATGAATTGATGGATTGGGTTGGGTGGGTTGGATTGGGTGGGGTAAGATCAGATGGGACAGTATGGGCTGGATAAGTTAAAATGGATTGGATTGGACGAGATGGATTGGAGAAGAAAAGCTGGATTGGATAAGAAAGCCCGCCGCAGGCGCTGACAAAAATAAATTTAGAAAATTAGCGACATGCATTAGCGCGCGGACGCCCGGGACACCCAGGACACCCGAGACACCGCCCGGCCCAACTGGGACACATCCCGGCCACCGGCGGAAAGAAAACGGACTTTCGCTCCCACTGACACCCGGCACACCCGGGACACCACCCGGCCCAAATGGGACACCTCCCAGCCACCGGCGGGCGGGGAACGGACTTTCGCTCCTACTTCGGCCTAGCTACAGGAGGATCACGCGCAGCTTCGCCTCGCCCGCACGCACGACACGAACACGAAACCGAAACCGACTTCCTGGTGGGGGGTCCCCGCTTCACTGCGATCTCACCCCCCAACCTCCGATTCTTGCCCCCCCCCAACAGCCCTCGAACGTGGCGACAGTTTCGCAAGATCGCAGCTCCCCCGGGATGGCGAGGTCTAGTCCGGATCTGCGGCGAGAACCCACTATGCTTGCCCCCCAGCAGCCCTCGAACGTGACGACAGTTCCGCAAATCGCAGCCCCCCATGGAAGGCGAGGTCTAATCTGAGCCTGCGGCGAATACCGACCATGTTGGCCTCACCAGAAGCCCCCGAGAGTGGCGACGGTTTCGCAAATCGCAGCGCCCCAGGGATGGCGAGGTCTAGTCGGGGCCTGCGACGAGTACCCATTACCGAACGCTCGAGCCTCGCAGTCTGCCGCGATCGCGCCCAGGCGCCGACAAATTTGAATTGATGGATTGGGTTGGGTGGGGTTGGGTTGGATGGGATGAGATGGATTGGATCAGATAAGGTGGGTTGGATTGGAAGACGTGGATTGGAACAGATATGATGGATTGGATTGGCCCGCCGCAGGCGCAAAAACAAATGAATTGATGAACTGGGTTGGATGGATTGGGTTGGGCAGGGTACGATAAGATGGGACAAGGTGGGTTGGATACGATAAGCTCGATTGGATTGGACAACGTGGATTGGATAAGATAAGCTGGATTGGATAAGAAAGCCCGCTGCAGTCGCAGACAAAAATGAATTAATGGATTGGGTTGGGTGGGTTGGATTGGATGGGATAAGATGGATTGGATCAGATAAGGTGGGTTGGATTGGGAGAGTTTGTTTGGATAAGATAAGATGCGTTGAATTGATGGACTGGGTTGGGTGGATTGGATTGGGTGGGATAAGATAAGATGGGACAGTATGGGCTGGATAAGATGGGACAGTATGGGCTGGATTGGACAAGATGGATTGGATAAGAAAACTGGATTGGATAACAAAGCCCGCCGCAAGCGCCGAAACAAATGAATTATGAAATTAGCGACATGCGTTAGCGCGCGGACGCCCGGGACACCCGGGACACCGCCCGGCCCACCTGGGACACCTCCCGGCCACCGTCGGACGGGAAACGGACTTAATTTCGCTCCCACTGACACCCCGCACACCCGGGACACCACCCGGCCCAAATGGGACACCTCCCGGCCACCGGCGGACGGAAACGCACTTTCGCTCCTACTTCGGCCTAGCTACAGGAGGATCACGCGCAGCTTCGCCTCGCCCGCACGCACGACACGAACACACAACAAAAACGGATTTTCTGGTGGGGGGGCTCCGTTTCACTGCGATCTCACCCTCCAATCTCCGATATATATATATATATATGTGTATAAAATATCTTATATATATGTATATATATATATATATATATATATATGTATGTATGTATGTATATATATATATATATATATATAAATGTATGTCCCCCGCACCCGAGGGTCAGACATGCCTTTTTTTTGAGGGGGGGAGGGGCGAGAACGCGGCCCTCCTGGACCCTGTGAGCTTCCAAACTCGCCGTCCGGGGCCGCCCGGGGGCCCACGATGCCTTCTAGGACGGCTCAAGAAGGGCTCCAACACGCTGGACAGGCCTCAGGCATACCCGAGACGGCCACACCCAGTGGCCCCCCAAGATGCCCCAAGGGGGCAGCAAGAGAACTCTGAAGGAGGACTCAAGAGGCACAAATCACTGATTCCCCACCCGACAGGATGGGGCTGCTGGATTTCATCGAGGCCTCCTAGATAGGGCGGGAGCAGATAGGGTCGGAGGATCGCGCCGATACATCGGCGATGTATCGGCGATGCACTGGCGACATCGGCGGTGTGGTGCATCGGCGACGTCGACGTGGAGCAAGTCGGGCTCCACCTTGTGCTGCACCACCGGTGGCATCGGCGATGCGGCGCGATCCTCCGACGTCTCGGCGGCCCCCCGGTATCCCGCCTGGCGTTGTCGGAGGGGAGTCGCTCGAAACAAAACACAGTGCAGGCCAGTCCACAAGAGACCTTGCACAAGAAACCCAACCCTGAGGCCCCAGGACGTCCAGTGATTATTGGTGTGGGAACGTCACGAGTTCCACAGCAAAGCCGTCGAGATCCAAGCAACCCAGGGCACCCTGGAGGCAAGCAGGGTGTCTCTTGGCATGGGCCTCCACTGCGTTCCCCAAACAAAGCTTGCACTTTGGGGTTCATACTTTCCATCAAAGCAACCAGGAACCGTTGTCAGGTACGCCGCCTTGTGGTCGCCGTCGCCGCTCAATTGCCGCCTCGTCGCCGCCTGTGGTCGGGGCACCGCTGTCGGGTCCGCAGCCTTGTGGTCGCCGTCACCATCACGTCGCCGCCCCATTCCATTGCTTTGCATTGACTTCATTTGCATTGCGCGCATTGCTTTGCATTGCTTTACATGGATTTGCGCTGCATTGCGTGATTTCCATTGCTCTACGGTGCGTTGCATTGCTTGACATTGCATTGCATTGGTGTGCATTGCTTTGAATCGCTGTGCATTGCGTTACTTCGGAGTGCATGGCGGTACCTTGCTTTGCGTCGGATTGCGTTGCTTTGCGTTGCTTCGGCTTGCTGTCATGGCTTCGCATTGTTTTGCGTCGGATGACGTTGATTTGCTTTGCGTTGCTTAGATCTTTGCGAATCCATGTGTGCGATCGATGTGCGAATCCATGTGGTGCAATGTGAGTGGTGCAATGTGTGCGGTGCAATCGATGTTGCGAATCCATGTGGTGCGATCGACATGTCAGCCTCCAAGCCCGCGAGCGCGAAGTGCCCCCGACTCCAACGAGAAGGAGGCAGAAACACGACTCGGCAGAGTTGGCACGCAACGTTTGAGCGGCGCGGCCGAGTACCACAGCGGGCAGCGGAGGAGAGAAGGTCAGGCAGAACAGGCGGCGGAGGATGCTGCGGATGACCCTGCAGCCTCTACGCCGACGAAACTGAATCAAGATTACGCATAAAAGCCATCTTCAACTGCAGCGGTGAAGCGGAAGGGAGGGAGGGGAAGAGGGAGGACGAAGGAAAGGGGGGGAGCCAAACAAGAGCCGTGCGTAGCGCGACCACCAACCTGCAATGGGCAAGCGGATACGCGCAGCCAGAGATGGAAGGACGTGTCACCAGTGATGATTTATAAAATTCCCATGGCCCGCATGGCCAACAAAAATCCAATACAGTGGGAGGAACGACACGTACGAGAGGGGGACAGGCGGGATCGGGAATAACCACGATGTATGAGACCCATGGAGCCCCAAACGGCCAACATTACACCACCAAACACAACTGCAAGAGCAGAAGCGGGGGTGGGAGGAGGGACACCAATCATATACCCACTGACCATTGTGCTGCATTACTTTGCATCGGATTGCATTGCTGCGCATTGATGTGCATTACTTTGCATAGACGTGCATTGGGTCGTTGCCCTGCATTGCTTTGCACAACCTAGATTGCACCACATGAGTTGCACCACCTAGACTGCACCACCTAGATCGCATCGCATAGATTAAAGGAAGCTGGTGTGGGGTCCACGCGGGCTAACATGTCGCTTTAGACTTGCAAGATCGCATGTCTTACCTGCTGCGCCCCGGGAGACTGCATCTTGACGGCCCCCAGGCGAGCCGTGAGACGGCCAAAGTTGGCCTCAAGATAGCCCAAGAAAAAAGCCTCCAAGACAACCAAAAAAGACCTCGACAGAGCCCCGGGGAGGGGCCGAAGAGGGGGAACGCGCAGAGGAACTGGAAGCCTTCCGCCACAAGGTGCCCCACAAGTCTCCCAACAAGCCCCCAGGTCAAGTCGCCCCCCACGCCCACAGGAGCCTTGCACAGGCTCCCACGAAGCAACCTACGGTGCATCCAAAAGACCCTAAGCGGCGGCGCAACAGACGCGGAAGAAGCAACAACTACACGCAAGCAACACGGCGGGACTCGGAAAAATACAGGCACGACGTCGGAACTCCCACATGTCCTTGTTGCTGGGGTTGGCGGAATGGTCCAAGCCTCTTGAACGAACGGAGGCGTACCCTTCAGTCTGGCCTGGCCATGCGGGTACAGCCTCATCATATGTAGGAGGACTGGTAATGCAAATGATAGGCTGCGACAAATGGATTGCGAGCTCTGTCCACACTCACAGTGTCGGTAGGTAGGTAGGCAGGCAGGCAAGCAGGCAGGTAGGTAGGCAGGTCGTGGTAATACTGGTAGTAGTAGTAGTAGTAGTAGTAGTAGTAGTAGTAGTAGTAGTAGTAGTGGTAGTAGTAGCAATAGTAGTAGTAGTAGTAGTAGTAGTAGTAGTAGTAGTAGTAGTAGTAGTAGTAGTAGTAGTAGTAATAGTAGCAGTAGTCGTAGTCGTAGTCGTAGTAGTAGTAGTAGCAGCAGCAGCAGTAGTAGTAGTAGTAGTAGTAGTAGTAGTCGTCGTAGTAGTACTAGTAGTACCAGTAGTACTAGTAGTAGCAGTAGTAGTAGTAGTAGTAGTAGTATTAGTAGTAGTAGTAGTAGTAGTAGTAGTAGTAGTATTAGTAGTAGTAGTAGTAATTAAAGTAGTATCAGTAGTAGGGAAAGTATTAGTAATAGTAGTAGTAGTAGTAGTAGTCGTAGTAGTAGTCGTAGTAGTAGTAGCAGTAGTCGTAGCAGCGGGAGTAGTAGTAGCAGTCGTCGAAGCAGTAGTGGTAGATGTAGTAGTGATCGTAGCCGTAGTCATAAAAATCGTAGTTGTACTAGTCGTACCCGTAGCCGTAGCCGCAGTATTATTAGTAATAGTAGCAGTAGTAGTAGTAGTAGTAGTAGTAGTAGTTGTCGTAGC
>CAUYUJ010019362.1:17500-82500 GCA_963575745.1 Prorocentrum cordatum | reverse complement strand
CCAAACTCCCTCCCCCCAACGCGCCCCACCCGGGTCCTCCCCCGTGGCTCATAACAAGGGGGTGCCCCGCCCATGTATTAGGTGCACGGCCGCGCAACAAGCGTGCCCTTCTGGCCATGCGGCCCTGTACTTGCCGGAGCTTGCCGGAGCCAAGGAGCCGGGACGAGGAAGGAGAGCGAAGAGCGAGGCCCGGGAGGGAGGAGCGAGGTGGAGCTGCCGGGCTACAAAATTAAGCGTCAGGCCACGAGCATGCGACAGTGGGGGGAAGCGCCGAAATGGTAAAAAACGGGTGCGGGGCCCCGAAAAGGCAGGCGACGCCATGGGACGCTGCTCGGCCGCTGCGGCGGCAGTGCCCGAACTGTGCCCGATCTGGAGGTCGGCGGGGCGTCGTGTTGGCAAGAGGTCCCTGGAACACGCAGGCGGCACATATACACACCACCATCTGGCCAGGACAGTTCTGGGTCGTGGCATGGCGTATACGCCCTCCTGGCCCATGCCAGCAGGGTCTGAAAACCATCCTCGGACCCGGGATGGCCCTGGCCAGCCACGGTGGCGGTGTAGAGTGGCCTGGCGAAGGTGTCACGCTTCGGCGGCGGATGGTGGGTCTGCGCTCCTCGACCCCGGGACGCGGTGCCCTGCCCCCTCCAAGGGCCACGATGTATGCGGAGAACCTCCTCGTGCAAGGGCATCCGCTTGCAGGCTGAGCGCGGGCGGAAGTTCCAGAGCAGCATCTGAAGAGGCACTGGGTCATGAGATGCACGTCCTCCCTCGCACATGCCTCCACGTTCTTGGGAGCAACACTCCTGGTATGATGGAGGATGTGTTGGCACCATTGTTGAGAGGTCGGATGCGCTAACACGTTTAGCCTGAATGGAACATCCCTCTGCAAATCCCCTCCCACTTTCTTCACGCCCCTCGTGTCCCTCCGCGATAGGGATGGGGGGGAAGTGCCACTCCTTGGTCCTCCTCCTCGCCATCCCTTCATGGTCGGAATGAGGCCCCCAACATGGTGCAAAGAACCCCCCCAACAAATGCGTCGGAGAGGCTTCCAGATAGCCCACGAGCAACTCAAAAGACGGCTTCAAAGCCCCGAAGAGACCGAAAGAGGCGCCCAGCTCACCTCTGATGTGCCCCATGAGAGAGAGAGAGAGTAAGAGAGAGAGAGAGAGAGAGAAAAAAAAAAAGAGGCCTGTTGAGAAGCTCCCAATACTGTGGAGAAGGTGCACCAGGTGAGCATTTTCTCATTCGGCCTTTCGGAAGTTGGCGCAAGGGGGAGGGAGGGAGGGGGGTCTGGATCCAGACCTCTGCTTAGCGCGACGGTTTGCGACAGGGCGCCTATTATGGGAGGGACCCCGCCTGCTCGAACAGGCACCCAAAACAGTCAAGATCCTCTCCACGGGGGGGTGGGGGAGGGGGCGGACGTGCGACGGCCCGCGCCGATCGATGAAACAACGACAAAAGAAAGGACGACCAGGACGGCCGAGGCCGCCTCAAGACGCGCCCCAAAAAGCCGAGGCGGCAAGCAACTCTTTCTTCACGGCGCGGCTGCGGACCCGGCTCCTCCCGCGATCCCTTTCCCTCCCACCCCTCTCCCCAGGGCATACAGGGCAGTTTTTTTTTATACATCGGATATTTAAACAGGTAGGATTTATGATACATGATTAATGTATGAATAAGTTTATGCATGAACTCATCGTTGTTCTTAATACTAAATCCCTGCATGTTTAATACATGATCCGCACGCGGAACATGTATTAAAAACGGCACTGTACAGCAGGGGCCCGACCACAAGAAACCTTCCACAAGTACCCCAACCCTGATACCTCATGAAATCCACCGATGTTTCAAAGGCCGCGCTGGCGGCGTGCGTGGTTAACGGTGCGGTTGGGAATCTAGTTTTTTTGACACCGGGCTCACGAAGGAAAACATGTAGGAAATCACGAAACACCGCTTCCTACATTTCAAATGTGCGAACCCTTGAGGCAAGCAGGGTTTTTCTTGGCATGGGTTTCCACTGTACCAATCCTTCCCCTCCTGCACCCGACCAGACCAGATCACGCAAGATCCGATCACACAGGCCCAACTGAACCAAACTGGATCGCGGGAGGCCCAACTGGACCAGACTGATCCCCCTAGAAGGTTCGGCGACTCCGAAGCGTGTGGTTTGCAAAGGGGGCAATTTGTAACCGGCATCCTGAGGGATACCCTGGGGGGCGGGCGCGGATCTCGACAGAGCTCTCCGCCGCGCCCCAATGAGGCCCGACGAGGACAGTGTCGTGCTTCCCAGCCCCCAGCGGTGCCGATCGCAAACACAAACCCAGCGTAACTGGGGAAACCAAACTGTACCGGTACCTCCACTGTGCCCGGACGTCTCCCAGGGTGCGCTCTGACCTGGATCTGGAGGCGAATCCAACGGTGGCGACAAGTGAGGGGCAACGATAGGGGGGACTGGCGTAATTGAGAATACATCGACCTGGAATTGGCGATACATCGCCGATACATCGGCGATAGGCCTCCGATAGTGAATCCGCACCCTCCTGGGCAGGTCGGGGCTATCGGGCGCCCATCGGCGATCAGTGGGCGATTGGGGGTGGACGCATCCTCTCCTGTGCCCATCCCCCCCTATCGGAACAATGCGCCTCCCAGGAGGCCGAAAAGGGGCACACGGGCGCAAGGTGATGGGTGATGGGCAAATGTTCCACCACCACTACCACATGCAGGAGAGAGGAGGGGGGAGAAGGGAGCATGAGGAGGTCTTCCTTCTCCTCCTCCTCCTCCTCCTCCTCCTCCTCCTCCTCCTCCTCCGCCACGGCCTCCTCCTCCTCCTCCTCCTCCTCCTCCTCCTCCTCCTCCTCCTCCTCCTCCTCTCCTCCGCCTCCTCCTCCCCTCCTCCTCCCCTCCTCCTCCTCCTCCTCCTCCTCCTCCTCCTCCTCCCTCCTCCCTCCCCCTCCTCCCTCCCTCCCCCTCCTCCTCCCTCCTCCCTCCTCCCTCCTCCCTCCTCCCTCCTCCCTCCTCCCCTCCCTCCCTCCTCCTCCTCCCTCCTCCCTCCTCCCTCCCCCTCTCCTCCTCCCTCCTCCTCTCCCTCCCGTATTATTATTATTATTATGTGTATCCTTCTTCTTATTCTTATTAGTATTATAATTATTCTTATTACTATTATTATTAGTATTATTATTATTATGATTATTATTATTCGTCTTCTTATTAGTATTAGTATTCTTCTTATTATTCGTATTATTCTTATTATTATTGTTATTCCTCTTCTTATTATTCTTATTATTATTCTTCTCCGTCTTCTTCTTATTCATCTTATTATTCTTCGTATTATTCTTCTTCTTTTTCTTCCTCCTCCTCCTCCTGCTCCTCCTCCTCCTCCTCCTCCTCCTCCTCCTCCTCCTCCCCTTCTCCCTCTCCTACCTAGGGTAGTGGTGGTGGAACATCGGCCCATCAGTGCTACCTCTACCTCCTCTGAATGACCGTGTGCCCTTCGTGGTCGCCTGCCTCCTGGCCCCGGGACGCCCCGGCACCCCGATGCGCGGCGGGCGCAGCACCGGGCGGCAGTGGTGCGGTCTCCCTGCGGTGGCAGCTCGCGGGAGCCTCCCATACCATCCTGCCGGCTTTTGCGAATCGACGCTAGTCGACGCTGAATCGACGCTGATCGATGCGTGCTCAAACGCCGCGAATCGACGCAAGACCGACGCTAGATCGGGGCTGTCTCATCGACGCCCAGACGCCCAATCGACGCTGGTGGACGCTAGAGACTGAATTGCGCGGGCACGCAAGGCTCGGCGGTGGACGGTCCTCCCTTTAGTAAACCTCCCCTCAATGAAAACGGCCTGGGACCGAACCCGACGGACCTGGACCCGCAACAATGACGGCCGCGACGCCCTCTTTCGAACCGAAAACGGACAATTCACTAGTCGACGTGTCAGGGTATAGAGGCCTCCTAGGTGGGGTCGGAGTAGATGGGGTCGGAAGATCGCGCCGCATCGCCGATACATCGGCAATACATCGGCGATACATCGGCGATGCATCGGCGATGCATCGGCGATGCATCGTAGACTTCGGCAATGCATCGGCGACGCTGACGTGAAGCAAAACGGGCTGCACATCGAGCCGCATCGGCGATGCATTGGCGATGCGGAGCGATCCTCCGACCCCATCTAGTCCGACCCCATCTAGGAGGCCTAGAGGGCAGGAGGCCTGCCCACCCCCCAAAAAAGGCTCCCACGACCTGCCCCCGGAGCGGTGCGGTCTCCCTGCCGCTCGGCGGGTCGCGCCCTCTCAGAAGGTGCTCCCCCAAAACTCGCGGCCGGGTCCCGCCCTGGTGCGCCTGCGGGGCCGCGCGCGGAGGAGCGGAGGGCGCCCAGGACGCCGCCGGGGGCAGCCCGCCGCCCCCCGCCGACGTGCGTCGTCGTCGACGTCGTCGTCGTCCTCGCTCTCCTCGTCGTCGTGCTCCTCGTCGTCGTCGTCCTCGTTCTCCTCGTCGTCGTCCTCGTCCTCCTCGTCCTCCTCCTCGTCGTCGTCGTCGTCGTCGCCGCCGCCGCAGGGGCCCAGGTGGAAGGGGGGGAGGCCACGGGAGGAGGCCAACGGCAGTCAGAATCCATAGCTTGGAGGGTGCCGGGCCATGAGACGTCCCATCTGGACGTCTCTGGACGTCAGCATTGGCTCAAGGAGAGTAAAATAAGCAAGGCTGCAAGGGGTAGCCTTGCAGAGTGCTACATCTAGTTCGGACAAGTCCTCCTACAGGCGGATTGTGGGCGACAAATGAAAAGTAGTCTAACAAAAAGTAAGATTCCAAGATGATCAAACATTGTCGAAAGATCATCCCTAGAACATCTTTGGCCTGTTTCTGAACACCTCCTCCTGCAGAGGGACATGCCCGACTTCGTACTGCATCCCGACATGAAGGGGCCCTGGGACACACAGGCAACTAGACACAAATAACAGGATTCCCCATATCTTCCCATACCTTCGGGGGGCAATCGGCGACTCTGACTGTGTCTGCATGTTACCCAACAGCGAAGATTGATAGGTTTCCAATCGTCTCAAAAGAAAGCATCATGACTCCCCAGGGGAGTCTGGGCGGCATCCGGGGAGGATCCGCGGAAGTAGTTTTAAGCAAACAGTTACACACTTCGTGGTCTTCGAGGTCCCAGAACTCCACTCCCAGGCCACATTCTGAATGCCCGGAGCCAACTGTAGGCCACTTCGTGCTCTTCGAGTTCCCAGAACTCCATTCCCGGGCCACATTTTGAATGCCTGGAGCCAACTGTAGGCCACTTCGTGCTCTTCGAGTTCCCAGAACTCCATTCCCGGGCCACACTTTGAAGGCCCGGAGCCAGCTGTAGGCCACTTCGTGCTCTTCGAGTTCCCAGAACTCCATTCCCGGGCCACATTTTCAATGCCCGGAGCCAACTGTAGGCCACTTCGTGCTCTTCGAGTTCCCAGAACTCCACTCCCGGGCTACATTTTCAATGCCCGGAGCCAACTGCAGGAGGAGCAGGGGCAAGTGCACGAGGAAGAGGAGGACGAGCAAGACGAGGAGGACGAGGACGATCACGAGGAGGAGGAGGAGGAGCAGGAGAAGGAGGACGAGCAGGAGGAGGAGGAGGACGAGGACTCCTACATGCGAGGACGAGCAGGAGGACGAGCGACTGCGAGGACACCAGAATTCTACACCAGGACTCCTACATGAATCTCAAGGGCAATGCTTCCAGATATGCTTCTACACATCGCTGTTAGGTTGCTTTACCGGGATAATTTCTGTTTTTCCCAACCAACCGGTGTTGATGGGTCTTCGTTTTGAAGAGACGGTCCCCGCGTTCCTCCTCTCCTTCTCTCCTTCTGTTCCCCCGCCTCCCAACCGTCCGCATGCGTCCCCCCCACCCAGTACAGCGTTTCGTGGTCCCATAGGGAGCTCCACCGAAGGCCCCAGTGCCACCGTCCACATGCGTCCCCCCCCATCCAGTGCAGCGCTTCGTGGCCCCATAGGGAACTCCACCGAAGGCCCCAGTGCCACCGTCCACATGCGTCCCCCCCACTCAGTACAGCGTTTCATGGCCCCATAGGGAGCTCCACCGACGGCCCCAGTGCCACCGTCCACATGCGTCCCCCCCACTCAGTACAGCGCTTCGGAGCCCCATAGGGAGCTCCACCCAAGGCCCCAGTGCCACCGTCCACATGCGCCCCCCCCCCACTCAGTTCGCCCGCCGCGGTCGGGCTCGGGCGGGCCCGTGCCCGGGAGCGTCTGAGGCGCGGCGCGGGCCCACGACTTTTTTTTTATGTGCTGAGGGATCGCGGCCTCGGGGACGCCGAGCATGTGGCTTCTGGCGCAATCTTTGCTCTGGCGCCGCTCGCCCTCTGGAAACTCCAAGACTCAGCTCGTGCTTGTGGGGAGGGGGCCCTCTTCCTGAAAACCTCCGACGCCGCGGCCCTCCCCGGCGCATGGCCCCTGGAACTCCTGGCCCAGCGGCAGAGCTTCGGTCCGTCACGGGCCGTGTGTTTCGAGCAGGAGGTCGACTACAGAATGAATGTATCCCGAAACTCGATGTTCCCCAACGAATCTACGACGAATAGTTACGTAGAATGCTCGTCATTCCACTGAGACTTCTGAATATTTCGGCGAGAAAGTCACATTGGAGGTGAATCAATTCTGTAGTCGATCCCATACTTTATAGTGGAAACCAGTTGTTTAAAATATTTGGTCTTTCGAAGCTCTGCGTGGCGACGCCCCCGTCGCCACGCGTGCCCTCTGCGTGCCTGCGGGGGCGCCGCCACGTAGAAGTACTGGAGACCGAACATTTGGGGCGTCGCTACGCACGCCCTCTGCGTGGCTGCGACCATCCGTTAAAACCCTAAAACCAATTCAATTCACTAATGAAATACTCCTGATCGAGTTTTTGGCGCCCCGCCGGGGGTCGTTGGGCCCTCGCCTCCGACGGCACCGCGCGGGGGGGGAAGGTCTCGGGGTGCTCGCGCTGGGGACCTTCCAGGAGCCACTCGACTAGGGGGCCACATGCGAGCCCTACCCCTACCCCCCACGACTTTTGAGGGGGAGGGTGGGGTTCACTTTGCTCGGGAGCTCCTGAACGAAGTGAACATCAACCTCCCCCTCAGAAATCGTGGGGGGTAGGGGTAGGGTTCGCATGTGGCACCCTATCGATCTCCACGCCGTGCGCTGCTGCTGCGTCGAACGCCCCAGCCCGGGACGAGCTGCAGCTGGGTCGAGGGTCGAGCCAGGACCGCCCGGCCCTTGCGGAATGAACACCGCACCACGGAATGATTTTTTTTTGGAGCAAACAACGACATCAACATAAAAACTCGGAGGTCCGCGCGGATTTCTCGGATCCGCGCTGGAGCCCCCCTGGCGGCGCCTCCGGCGCCGCCCCTGGCACGCTCCGCGCGCCAGGGAGGGGTGTCCAGCGCCGATCTGAGAAATCCGCGCGGACCTCCGAGTTGCTATGCTTATTTATGTCATTTCTGTTCCCCTATGTTTGTCCTTTCTCTGCGGGCTACGGGCCCTTCTCGGGCCTCGGGGCCATCAAGAGACAAGTCGGGATGCAAAGCCGGAGAGGTGGCCCAGATCCCTCGCGGGGCCCACGCTCTGAAACAAAAACCACGGCGTCGGGAGTCTGGGAGGTCACTCGAGTCGAGCGCGAGTCGAGCTTGAGTCGGCCGAAGGTCGGACTCAATCCCAGACATGCGACGTCCTGATTTTTTCAGGACGTCGTCCTTGGAAGCCCCGACCCTTTCCCCGGGACCCTTTCTCCATCCTGAATCACTTCTTGACGGTCCCGAAGCCAGGCGAGGGCTCCCAGGGGCCGAACGTTGCCAAAGTAGGGGGCAAACAAACCTACCTCGCTTTTGACCACCCTCGCTTCCGAGAGATACCAAACGATGCCAAACTGCAGCCTGTAATGGTCAGGCCGCTTGACGAGGAGGCGCGTGGTCTGACTTGGTTTTGCCTGGAAACGAAAGCGGGGTAGGTAATTCACGCTCTGACAAAAACCTCCCGCCCCGGCCGTTTTACGACGCCAGCACGCCTGGGATACGAGCGAGAGCCGAGCAGGTCCGGCAGGCGGGCCCCGGGGGGGCCCCCGAAACGATCGCATCGGACATCCGTCCGTCGTCACGCTGCTCTCCCGCGGCCCGGCGGCACGGCCGAAGGGTCCCTTCGGCGCGGCGGGGGGGGCCGTCCTCACTCGACCTTGGAGCCCAGGGAGGGCGCCATCCCGGAGGCCTGCGCGTACCTCGGAGGTCGGCGGGCGCAGCGGCCAGCAAGACGCTCCCCCTCGTCGTCGTCGTCGTCGTCGTCGCCGTCGTCGTCGCCGTCGTCGTCGCCGTCGTCGTCGTCTGTGTCGTCGTCGTCGACGTCGTCGTCGACGTCGTCGTCGTCGTCGTCGGCGGCGGCGGCGGCGGCAACGGCATTCGAGAAGAAGGGGGAATAACCCCCCCCCGGCCCCTTGCGCTCAGTGGGGCAGGGGAACCTACCCCCCTCCCTGCCCAAGCGAACGTGAAAAGCGCTCTTTCTGGACATGGGAAGATTCACATGCCGTTCGAAAGAAGATGTAGAGGCCCGCCAGGGTAAGAGGCATGTTTTACGCAGGACGCTGTGGACCACTGAATGGGGAAGGCGTTTTGGATCCGAGAGCCAAAGAATACGTTCGCTTTCAACGAGAGAGCCTGCAGGAAGTCACAGCCAAGGTTCTGGATGGCTCGGGAGACCCTAGATCTGTCAGCCCGGGCCCCGAGGCGCTCTTCGGGAGGCCCTCGCGAGGCCAGAACCACTGCCTCTCTCCAGTGCCCTCCAGTGCCTCTCGCTGACCACGATCAGAGCCTCCCCAGACTGGCCAGGACTGCCCCCAGAGAGCCCCGGAACGGACCAAAAGTGCCCCAAGAGATCCCAGACGACGACGAGGACGAGGACGACGACGACGACGACGACGACGACGACGACGACGACGAAGACGTCCCCACGACGACCCAAAGAGATCCCCCACACGGCGACGAGTGCCTGCAAACGGCCCAATAGGGCCCCGGGGCGGCGCCGCGGGGCCCCCAACACGCCCCAAGAGGGCTCCGAGGAACCCCCAAGGCTCAGCCACAGGGATCCAAGGAACCCCAAGAGGGCTCCAAGGAACCCCCAGGGCTCCAAGGAGCCCCCAAGGAAACAAAAGGCTTCTGATTCGGGTCTCCGTTTTCTGTCACCATAGAGCTCTTCCTGGGCCCCGGGGCCGTCAGAAACGACTGGTTGAAACCCGATCCTGTACAAAAGCACTGTGCCCCCAACCCCCGCTTCCCTTCGGGAGCGGCCAAGAGGGGGGTGTCCAAGAGGGGGGGGTGGAAATCATGACCGGCGGCATGTGCGCGGCCCAGCGGGGGGGCCAGGGACGTAATGAAATAAGAGGAGGCGCCATGAGATCTGGGGAAATATCATGGCCCACGCCATGATATCCACCCCCCCCTAGTCATCACCCCCCTCTTTTCCGCCCCCGATCCCTCCAGACCCAGGCAGGAAGGGAAGGGCCGGGCAGAGAGCCAAGGTGACGGGGAGAAGGACCGACCCTGCCCCTTCAACCGCCTCCCGCTGCCCCCCCTCCGCCTCCCCTCCTTTTCACGGCACCGCGAAGAGACTGCCGGGGGTGCGCAGATCTGTAGCCACACGTCCCCAGGACGATGTGTTTTTCCTCTCGGGCCCGGAGCGACGGCTGGAGGTCTTGAGCAGACGCGTATGAGATAATCGCCGTCGGGTCCCATGACATTCGCGCGGCTGCAGATGTGGCTTTGGTGTTTGTTTCGGTGGATCCGATTTCCGTCCGCGCGGATGCGATTTCGGATTTGCTGGATCCGTGTTCGGTCCTGTTTTTACGGCGGATCCGATCTGTACCCCGTTATAAATGTATATGATTGCATGAAAATAAGGAGCCGGAGGAGATCGGATCCGCGGACCCCAGAATTTGCCCGTGTTAAGATTATACGGGGGAAAGGGGGTCGGTTATCCACTTTTAGCTTATTATCGTCATTTGCAGCTTGAGAGGAAATTGTTCGTCCTGCGTAGATACCCATCGGCCTGGCAACAAGGGGGCTGAAGGCTGGAGGGACAACGCACGAAGGCCCGAAACCGAAAAACAGCGAAGAGGGAACACGGGCCCTACGACAAGGCAGTACCCCCGCACCACGGGCAACCGAGGCTGGGGTGAACCTGTTCGGGGTGGGGCGCTGCGGCAGGAACCGTACGGCGGGAGGCCAACGCTGGAGAAGATCCAAAGCAAATGGTGGGGTCCCGCTGCAAGGGAGGAACGGATGATGATGATGAGGAGGAGGAGGAGGAGGAGGAGGAGGAGGAGGAGGAGGAGGAGGAGGAGGAGGAGGAGGTCCCGCTGAGAAGGTCCAAGTGGAGGAGTTCGGACAGGTACGTCCCAAGCGCGGAACATGTGAAGCTTCGGGCTCGGAATCAGACTTCGAGCCACCAGAGCCCGGCTAATCCGACCTGCCATCGTGCCACTGGCACACCTGACCGTGTCTGAATGCCCAGTGCTGTCTCATAGGTAGGGGAACACCAAGTGGCATAAACATAACAACTCAGGGGTCCGCGCGGATTTCTCGGATCGCCGCCTGGGGGCCCCAGCGCCGATCCGAGAAATCCGCGCAGACCTCCGAGTTGTATAGGGTTTCTGGAAATCTTCTCAGCCCCCCCCCGCCCTGGCGCAGCTTTGCTGCGAGCACCGCACCCCCCGTGCCCGAGGCCTCGCGAGCGGCCCGACACCTCCCTGGCCGTGCCAGACTCTCCACGGCCCGCAGGAGGAGCACGGAGGGCCACCGGAGGCAGCCAAGAGGACACAACATTGTCCGTGCAGCACACGAGAGCAGACAAGAAGCGTCCGAAGGACTCCCAAGAGGCCTCCAGCTAACCCCCGACGTACACCCATTACGTTCCCCAACAAGTATCCGGGACCAGTACACTAACGCCCCGATCCCGTCAGCCCTCAAGCTGGATGTGGCCTGGCGATGGTTTGTCGTTCCTCATTCCAAAACCCTCTTCCCGCTGTTTCGGGGCGGGCTGCGATGTGTCAGAAGGTCCCTGTTCGCCCGAAGGTGGGTCCAAGAGGGCGCCCGATGCTCCAGGATGGCCTCCAGACGATGGCTCGACATGACCCAAGGTGGCCTAAGATGCTTCCCAGCATGCTTCGAAGAGGCCCAATGAGGGCCACAAGACGATTCCAAGTGCCCTCGGAAGTCCCCCAGGACCTGCGCGGTTTCCCCCGGGGCCACAGGCGACCCGAGGAGGAGGAGGAGGAGGAGGAGGAGGAGGAGGAGGAGGAGGAGGCTGAGGAGCAGGAGCAGGAGCAGGAGGAGGAGGAGGAGGAAAAACAGGATGGGAAGGAGGAGGAGGAGGAGGAGGAGGAGGAGGAGGAGGAGGAGGAGGAGGGAGAGGAGGAGGAGGAGGAGGATGAAAAGGGAGAGGGGGAGGGGGAGGAGGATGGGGAGAAGGAGGGGGAGGAGGAAATGGAGGAGGAGATGGAAGAGGAGGAGGGCAAGACCGTTGCGCCTCCCAGAAGAGCCGAGGCTCGACTGCAGTTCGTAAGATGGCAGCCACAGCGCTAGAGAGCTCGGCTGGGGAAAGATAAAAGGTCCCTGCCTCCACGCGGCCGCGCCTGATTCCCGCTCTCCAAAGCGCAACCGACGTAGTAGATGGGGGGGGAGGAGGGCGACGGGCGACCACGACGAAAGAAGGCAGGGCCGAAAAAAATGCTCAACGCTGGGACCCGCGGGCGCGATTATCTTGGCTCTCGACAGCGCCAGGAAGGCTCGCGCCCGCGCCAGAGCCCGACGGCGTAGAGGCGCACCATCTTGGCGCTCCCCCTCCGCAAAATATGATCTTCTGCCCCGCCTTGGGGTGCAGGCCATGCTCCGCGCGCCTGACCATGGACCGCTGGTTGGCCAGCGTGGAGGGCACGCTGCTCGGTCCCTTACACGCCACGAACAACTTACGGATCGAGCCTGAAGTGCCGTGCGCGCTGCACCTCCTGCGCACGAAAACGGGGCCAACTAAGAAGGGGTCGTGGCCAAGGTCCTTGAAAGGAACGAGGGGGTCAGAGGCGGGATCGGGGGGGGGGGGGGGGCGCCAAGGGGGGGCAGCCACCATGGGACTCCTCCTCCTCCAGGGCCAGGACCTCGGCCAGCCCACAAGCCACACTCTCAGCTTCACTCCTCATGACAGTGTAGGACTGGTCATGCAATCTGAACCACTCAGTGGTGGCAGCAACTTGTACAGGTGTTGGTTCACACTGACGCGTGACACGGTTGGTGAGCAGGGCTTTGAAGGAAGCTTCGTTGCGGACGACACGGCCGCAAGACTTGCACCTTCACTCGCCTCTGACATCACTTCGCCACATGGCATGACTGGTGGTCTGAACCTTGGGGACGGCAACATGGCTCGGGTTCAAAACGGGTTCCGCTGGCAAATCACCTGTCCATTCACCCCTCTGCGCCATCTGTTGGACGGCCCAGGCGCTGAATTGAATGGCTGGCTTATGATATGTGGCTTCCCCCGCCAGGGCCTTGGCAAAACCTTCTGAAAAAGCATGGGCAGCCGAACCGATTCTCGCGAAGGAACCCGCCCAGATATTATCTACCCAGCCCACAGGTCTCTCGGCACGCCCGATCATCTGAAACTGGCCAGAAAGAGCTCCGAAGACGGCACGGCACGGCAGGAGCGACGGCAGGAGCTGGACGGCCGCCCACCCTGCGCGAGCAGCCTCGAGATTGCTAGACTGCAGGCAGCTGCCGTCCACGAACACATCAGGCCCCCCAAACTCCTCGAACGCCCCCCCCCACTCACCACCAGCAGGATTGAGTTGGGGGGCCCGAGCGATCATGATCCTGGGAAGCGAGGGGGGGCACACACACACACATACACACATCAGATACGTAGTGTCGACCTGCGGATGCGCCGTGATGTCAAGGCTAGCCTGACGTAGGGCCTGGCGATGGCTCCGAAAAGTTCGGACACTGACTCCCAAATAGGGGCCCTGGTCTCCATCGATCAGCCCGGCGCCTTGGCACCAGGTGTGGCGCAGGTGCCGTTCTCGTGCTGACCGACTCGGCAGTGGGGCGCTACTAGGTATCCCTGGGCAGCACGAGCAGCAGGGAGAGGAACGACACTGGCCCAGACCGCGGAGAGCGCTCCCAACTGCTCCGGGCGCGCGATACTGCGCACTCCATTCCTGAGCGCACGATGCCAGACGGCCTCGCTGCCGTCGGACGTGGACATGTGTCGCAGCAGCCTGCTGTGCTGCCAGCGCTGGGTGCCCCTGATGAGGAGCGGAGGAGGAGGAGGAGGAGGAGGAGGAGGAGGAGGAGGAGGAGGAGGAGGAGGAGGAGGAGGAGGAGGAGGGAGGGGGGGGAGGAGGGGGAGGGGGAGGAGGTGGAGGAGGAGGGGGAGGACGGGTCGCCTAAGCCCTTCGGACAAACCCTCCACCAGGATCCCCTCCCGAGATGCCAAACTCCCTCAAACATCTCAGCAACATCAAGAGCACGTGCCTTCTCGCTTGTTCTCCTCCGATGCGCTTTTGAGGCCTCTTTGTTTGTATGTTGTTTTGTTGTGATTGCGCTGTTAAGGCCTCAAAGTGTAGCCAAGATGGCCCAAGAGAGTCCCAAGAAGGGGCCCAAGAGGCCCCCCCTGACGGCCCCAATGGCGCCCAGGAGCGGCCCAAGAGAGCCCCAAGAGGCGACTTCGATGGTCCACGGGAGGGGGGGACCGACATCGGGGACCACCCTCCTTGGATCGACGCCCCACAAGATGGCCCCAAGAGGCCTTACATTGCTCCTGTGAGGGCCCCGACAGACCCCCAAGAGGGCCCCAAGAACGTCCCACGAGGGCCCCAAGAGTCGGGTTGCCTCCTCCTCCTCCTCCTCCTCATCTTTATCGTCCCCCCCCCTTCCCGCGGGCCCAAGGGGTGGCCCGAAGAGGCCCTCCGATGCCACCCCCTTGCTCCCAAAAATAACTCTGTTCATCCTGGTTGCCCGCTGTATTTCACTATACGTGTGTCTTCGTCTATTTTCGCGTCAACTCTCAATGGCAACGTTTCAGAACGGACAAGCTTAGATCTTAACCGTGAGTGAGAATTCGCTTAACCGTGACTTATTGAGTGCACGCTGTGAGTGCACGCTGTGGTGAGCGCACGCTGTGAGTGCACGCTGTGGTGAGCGCACGCTGTGAGCGCACGCTGTGAGTGCACGCTGTGAGCCCACGCAGTGGTGAGCGCACGCTGTGAGCGCACGCACGCTGTGAGCGCACGCTGTGAGTGCACGCTGCGGTGAGCGCACGCTGTGAGTGCACGCTGCGAGTGCACGCTGTG
Source organism: Prorocentrum cordatum (assembly GCA_963575745.1). Taxonomy (NCBI): domain Eukaryota; class Dinophyceae; order Prorocentrales; family Prorocentraceae; genus Prorocentrum; species Prorocentrum cordatum. The sequence continues at coordinate 68,137 of CAUYUJ010019362.1, read as the reverse complement.
AGTGCACGCGGCGTCGAGGGCTCGCTGAGCTGATGAGCCAGCTCGCACAGTCTGCGCTCGCAGCGTGCGCTCACAGCGTGCACTCACAGCGTGGGCTCACAGCGTGCACTCACAGCGTGAACTCACAGCGTGGAGTCAACACAGCGTGCACTCACAGCGTGCACTCAACACAGCGTGCACTCACACCGTGCTCTCACAGCGTGCACTCACAGCGTGCACTCAATCACTCACGGTTAAGCGAATGCCCACTCACTGTTAAGCGAATGTTCACTCACGGTTTGGATTCACCTTCGAACGGACTGGTGGGGATACGCAAACCGGAAATGCGCCTCGTTATCCGTGCTCCTCGGTCGAATATCGCCCCAGAAGTGCCCACTGAGAGACACAAAAAGGCCATACAGACTGCCCAGGACGGCCGCAAACGGACCCCAAGCTGGACTCCAGGGGGAGCCAAGACTGCCCAAGAGGGCCCCCAGACGGCCGAAGACGGCCCCAATGCGGTCCCAAGAGACCCCCCGAACGGCCAAGATAATCTCAAGACGGCGAAGGTGCCCCCCCCCCCCCCCCGGCGGGACCCGCAAGACTGCCCAGGAGGTGCCCAAGACAGCCCAAAGACGTCCCGAATAAGCCCTGTGATAGTTCTTGGAGAAGTCGAGACGAGACGAGTCACATGTGACGGTCCTCCATGCGGTGATAGAAGTGTCGCCACACGCGACACAGAGTGCCTCGCTGGCACGGTGACGGATTGCCGCAAACAGCTGGACGGTGGAAACTTTGAAGATTGCATACGTTTGGGTTCTTGAGACGACAGGCCGTGCGACATCAAAATGCGGACACCATTCGGGTTGACTGCTGTCTTGTGTTGCCGTCTCGCCCACAGCTTCCACGCCTTGCTTGGCCACATGTGCCGAAGGCCCCTGTGTGCCGAGCTTGCAGCGGGTGTGACTGCCCATAGGGCCTCAACTATGGAGTCATGGCCTCGGCAAACAGCTCAGTGGCATTTGAACTGTCTGGGGCACACGCGACAGGATCTCCACTGAGGTCTCTACTAATGACGGGCGCTTTAGAGTCTGACCTGTTGAATGATCGGGGCACTCCATAATCGCAACCCGCTCGAGATCGGCCGTTGCCGCGGCGAAAGACGCGAACCCATCGTGCCTACTATTAGGTCAGGCATGTCCCCATACAGGCGCATTCTAGACGGAAAATGGAAAATACTCAAAACACAGAAAAGTCGCCCCCATCCTATTTTTTGCTAGTTGTGAATCTGTTTTCTGTAGGGGGACACGCCCGACGTAAGCCTGCTACGCACCCCAAGCATATCCTAGACTCGGCGGCGCGGCGGCACTGGAGCCAGCTCTGGGCCGGGCTCAGCTCGCCCGCGTCCTTTCTCTTGTTGTACTCCTTGGCTGGGGGCAGGCGCCGGTAAACCAAGGTCAGCAAGCGGGAAAATGGGCGCAGCACGGACGTAGTCGCGGATCTCCTGTGAACTCGAGCTGGGCTGCTCATCTCCTGTGATGTGTTGAGGCACGCCGCAAACGATTCGCAAGCCCGAAGTGCACATGTCCGCAAGGGATGGAGAACGCGCAGTATCACCAAGACCGAAACACAGACACAGACTGCAAGAGCACCATGAAAGATTAGGCGAAGAGCAAACCCTCTCCTCCCTCTTCGCTGGCCCTTCCCCGGCTGACTAACACCGAGGCCAACTTTGCGACCCTGGCTGGCCTCAATCCCATAGACCCAACGTCAATGCGATTTCGTTGCGTGGCCCCCTGGCATCTTCCCTCCATCTCCCAGGATGGTTTTCAGGTCTCAAGACCAGGAAAGCATCTAGAGGCCCAAATTAAGGAATCACTCGGCCGTCGCGATTTTACATGACACTAGACGTGTGAGCCCAGAAGACAACAAAACACCCCTGGACTTGTCCAGGGCTCCTTCTGGCCAGAACTGCGAGGCGCACCCGACCGTAGCGACTGCAAGCCTTCTCGATGTCCAGAACCCCTGAAAAATCTCCAAGACCTAGGATGGGAGGGGCATGATGCATACACCACGTCGCTTGGCCGGCCAAGGAGCTCGGGGTATGGGCGCCCCAGCTGCACCACTTGTGGGACGCTGGAGCGTCTATACACCGAATCCGTCGCCTGACTCCTTGGCTCCCTGGCCGGCTAAGCGACGTGGTGTACACGTGTGAGCGGCCCCCCGTGGCACGGGCCCCCCTCAAAAATCCCCAGGGGTTCCGCACCAGTCGAAGAGCGGGGGCCGCCCGCAGACGACCCGACCCCCCTCCTCCCCCCCCTTTCCCAGAACGTTTCCTACCGGGCGCGCCGGGTGCGGCCGACGAGGCCGACGACCCCTACCGCCCCCCTCTGGTTGAGGGGGGGGGGTCCCCCTCCCCTGTGGGAGCGGGGCTGGGTCTGCCTGTGGGTGTTGGGGGTGGGTCTCCTGCCTGCTTGTAGGGAAACACTTCTGCATGGAGGATTCTTGAAGGCTTCCTGAAGGATTTTCACGGGTACGTGAACAAAGCTTCCTGAAGATTGCGGAAGACTCCTAGAAGGGATTCCTGAGGATCCAAAGGGGTCCTGAGGAGTCCCCCCCCCCAACAAACATCCTGAGAAGGTTTCGAAAGATTCCTGATGAGACTCCGAAGAAGATATAGAAAATGTCTGAGAGTTCGTAGACACCCCCGGGCGCTCCCACCCACCCCTGGGGCTCTGAGCCTCCCGGAGGTCGTGCACATCCGGGGGCGTTTGAGCATCCTGGGAGTGTTCGCACCCAGACCCTCTCGCGATGTGAAACAAAAATCACGACGGCCGGATTTTCCCTGTTTTCGGCCTCCCAAGGCCCTCACCGGAACCCGGGACCGTCAAGAAACGGGTCAGGATGAAAAACCAGCCCCGGGGAACGGGTCCAGGCCTCTGCGGGTCGACGTTGTAACCTAACAGCGATGTGTATAAACATATCTGGAAGCATTCCCCTTAAGATTCAGGTGAGAATCCAGTTGTAGAATTCTGCTGTTCTCGCAGTCGCAGTCGCATTCGCAATGACAGTCGCAGTGGTGACAAAAGTCACGACGTCGGGGGTCCGGGTAACCTGACCGCACCTGCGGTGCTCACGGGGGGGGGGTTGTCCCAAAGGGGGGGCCAAAAAAGAGGGCCCCAAAGGGGCCCTGTGGGGCCCCAGTTGGGCACCCACTGGCTCCCACAGGGGCCCCAAAGGGCCCCTTTTATGACCCTTTTCCTCACCACCAGGGGCCCCCTTATGGCGACACGACCCCCTCATGACTCATGGCTCCCAAAGGGGCCCTCTAGGGCCTTTTTATGGCCCTCAAGGGCCCCTCTAGGGCCCCTTTTTTTATGGCCCTTTTCTTGGCCCCTTTCTTATGGCCCTTCTCTTGGCCCTCTCCACCGCCCGCTGCCACCCGCCCGACAGTCTGCGCCCAGCCCCCGCTCCCAGAGGGCGGTCCGACCTCCGGCCAGTCCCCGCTCCCCCGAGCGGGGCAGGAGGCCGAGGCCTGCCACGGGTCGGAGCCCAGAGGTGGGGGGGCAACGACAGGGGGGGACGGGATGCGAGGGGATGTGCATCGACCTCCGGCGGTGGACAAACCTCCCTTTGAGTAGACCTCCCCTCAGTGAAGACGGCCTGGGACCGAAGCCGACGGACCCGGACCTGCAAAAAGGACGGCCGCGACGCCCCCCCGCGAACCGAAAAAGGCCAATCCGCTAATCGACGTGTCAGGGCAGGAGGTCTGCCCGCCCCCGAAACGATACGGGGGGAAGGGGTAGGAGGGGACGCATCGACCTGGGATCGGCGGCACATCGCCGAATTCGGCCCCCGATGGCGAATCCGCACCTTCCCGGGGGGGGGGCTATCATAATTACCCCTTATCGGCGATGGATGGAAGATTGGGGATCGATGCATCCCCCCCCTATGCCTATCCCCCCTCTCGTTGCCCCTGAAGTTTACGCCCAGGGGGCAGACTGAACCAACCTCGAACTTCTTATCTCTATCCCTGAGATGGGCGAGCAAAAAGCGAGACCAAGCTTAGGGATGTGAATCAGAAACGGAGGGAATCGTCACGATCGGCATCGAGGTGAGGCGATGCCAAACACAAGGATGGGGATATTGGGCGCCCGAATTATCCGGGGTAACTCGGGTCCGGGGTAACTCGGGTTTGGATTCCCGGAAAAGGAACCCGAGTTAGCCCTGACCCGAGTTACCCCTGATGATGTGGGGCTCTGGACGCCCGAGTTATCCGGGGTAAATCGGGCCCGGGGTAACTCGGGTTTGGATTCCCGAAACACGAACCCGAGTTAACCCTGACCCGAGTTACCCCTGATGATTCGGGGCTCTGAGGTGAGGCGATGCCAAACACAGGGATGGGGATATGTTTCAAACTGGTAAGGTCCAACTTCCAGCTGGCCCCCGCTCCCACCGAGCGGGGCAGGGGGCCCCCGCCACGACGGGCCGGAACCCAGAGAGGGCCGAGGCCGACAGGCACCGGGGCGGCCAGGCGCCCTCGCGGCGCGGTCGCGCGGGCCCCGCGGGCCCGCGAGAGGTGGCAGGCGCGAGATGTGGCGACTCTGGGAAGTATGGTTCGCAAAGGGTTCGGCAATGGACAAACCTCCCTTTAAGTAAACCTCCCCTTAGTGAAAACGGCCTGGGACCGAAACCGACGGACCTGGACCCGCAAAAATGACGGCCGCGACGCCCTCTCGCGAACCGAAAACGGCCAATTCCTCAATCGACGTGTCACTGTTGGGGGTTCTGTTCGCCAAGGGTGTGGCTTGCAACCGGCACCCTGGGGGGGCATCCGGGGGGCGGGCTGTGACCTCGTCAGGGCTGCCCGCCGCGCCCCGAGGAGGCCCGACGAGGTCAGCGTCGTGCTCCCCAAGCTCCAACGCTGCCGATTGCAAACCACACCCCGGCGTAACCATACCCGTGTAGTCGCCGAGAGACAGGGCGGGGCTCCATCAGGACTAGAACCACGCGCGCGCTTCGCGCGCGCTTAGGTTCCAATCGCGCTCGAGGATCAACCGTCGCAGATTGCCGCTGGGTTCTGCCAGGTCGACTCGGGAGTTCCCTTGAGGTTGCTCGCGGTTGCGGCTCCATGAGGATACGATGAAACCCGAGCAGAAAGCAGAACATCTACATCCATCCTCACAACAATCACCCCGAAACGCGAAGCCGCTTTGGCAAACGTACCCACAGAAGGACTCGAACAGGGCAGGGCTGTCTAATAAACTCCCAAGGCTGGTAAGTTGACGCCAATTATCGGGACTGGGTTGTTTTTCCTCCCTTGACTGAAGGGGTCCAAGGGCACACACATAAACACTCACAAATCCCAAGATTCCCCATAGATTCCAATATTATCTGGGTCTTCGTCTTCTCCCCCACTCCCCATATTTTCCAATATTTTCATGGGAATCGCCGATTAATTGTGCCTGTGTATTGTTTCCCCTCCTGGTTGGCCAAGAACTCTCAAGCCGTGACTGCGCCGTATTTTCCGCCCAACTCCAGGACGTGTCAAATGGCCCATGGGATCGCCTCGGTGGCTGCGGCTTGCTAAAACAAGCAAGTACACGTCGTGTATACATGCACGGGTGCACGCCTTCAGCTACTCGTGCAGAGTATGTGCAATCACGCGCTGCCGTGGCGACATGCTCGGCTCAAGAGGTGCAGGCAAGTTCGAGAACCAGCTACGCGCAATAGTGTGACCATTGGTGCGCGGCATTCTGATCGCTGGATGCGATGCGACAGTAGCGGGCCCCCCGCACTACTAGTTGCATAAACCGACCGAGCCGACAATGAAACTTGAACCGACCGAAACAATAGGGCCTGTAGCGGAGCGCGCCACTGCAGCAACGCACCCGACCGAACCAAACCTGACGAATGCAATCGACTGCACCGCAGACCGAACGGCGGACACCCCGCGGCACGTCATTGCCGCCATCCCATTGCATGGACGTTGACGGGAACAGTCATCCGGCTGAGGCACGCTCTGGCAGAAACGCGAAACCTCCCTTGCGCTAAACACTGGCGCATCTCTCCCTTCACACATCCAAGCCCTGAGCCCCTGCGCTGGAACCGCACATATCTACATCTATATATATATATATACATAGATTTACATGTATATATATCTATAGATAGACCGAGAGATAATATATGAGTGGGAGGCAGACGGACCTACCTCGCTTTTGACCACCCTCGCTTCCAAGAGATACCAAAGCATGCGAAGCTACGGCCCGCACCAGTGAGGCCGCGTGACGATGAGGCGCGTGGAATGACATGGTTTTGTTTGGAATCGAGAGCGGGGTAGGTAACTCACGCTCTGAATAAGCTGAGGCATGCGGTATGCACGTCTCACACTCGCAAACGCATCCCGAGCAATATCCACTACTAGAAGGAAACAACATAAACATGAACTTTTGGCGATCCGCGCAGATTGCTTGGATCTGCGGTGAACCCCCTTCCCTGGCGCGGGGTGCGCGCCAGCATCGGCGCCGGAGGCTGCGCCATGGGGGCCCATGCGCCGATCCAAGAAAACCGCGCGGAGCGTCGAAATATCAGATTTACAAATCCCACCAGCCCTCTGGGCGTAGGTGGTTCAGGGAGTTTCCTCTTCCATCTTCCCTTCTTCCCCTTCGGGGAGGAGGTTACCCCTCCCCCTAACCCCCTCCCCTGGACCTGGACGGGGGGTTTCGCTGGTAGTTGGAGCGTCCAAGACGGCCTCGGCGAGGAAGCCAAAATCATTGGTTTTACTAGGGTTTTGGCCGATTTTAGAGGCTCCCGAGGGGGGACGCTAATTGGGGGACCCCCTTCCTTTGATCGATCACCTCCAAGATGGCCCCAAGAGCGCTCCCAAGGCTCCCAAGAGCGCCCCAAGAGGGCCTCAAGAGGCGCCCAGGAGGCCCCAAGAGGTCCCCAAGAGGCCCTCAAGAGGCTCCCTAGACCCCCAAGAGGCCTCAAGAGGATCCCCGAGGCATCCAAGAATCCCCCAGGCGCTCCAAGAGGACTCCAAAACAACTTCCAAGGGACATCCTAGGAGGCTCTTGTGCACGTCATTGTTCTTGTTCCTTCTCATCTTTCTCATCCTCCTCCTCCTCCTCCTTGTCGGCCTACTCCTCCTCCTTCTGCTCCACTTTATCAGCCTCATCCTCCTCCTCCTTTCCTCTTCTCTTCCTCCCCCTCCTCATCCTCCTCCTCCTCCCCCTCCTCCTCATCATCCGCCTTTTCCCCCTCCTCCTCCTCCTCCTCCTCCTCCTCATCCTCCTCCGACTCCTCCTCCATCCTCGCCCTCTTGGGTAAGACGGGTCCCCCAGCCCTTTGCTACTCTGTATGCTCCCTCACTTCCCTGATCACCGCAATTCGCCTGGGCATCGTTTTTGGATGGGCTGGTGGGGATACTTTTCTTCTTTTTTTTACAGCCGCAGGCGGAAGCGCCAGCGGCAGGCGGTCACGGTCGGGCTGCGGCCGCTGGTGGGGATACGCGAAGCGTCAAGAATTTGCTTTCCTTTCGAAGTACGCTGTGCGGGGCGACGGTGGCAGGCATAGTACCGCGGTCATCCTTCTTCCCCCCGCTCCGCCGCCTGCTTCTCTCGCTCCTCCTGCTCCATCGCGAGGAGGAGGAGCGGAGGGAGGAGACGAGCTCCTCCTAAAACGACGCGAAGATCGGGACAAAATCGGATCGGGATAACTCGAAATCTCTGAGAATCGGCGGGTTTGGAGGATGTACTGGGCGCCGCTGCCGCTCCAGAGCGTTCCGGAACGCTCTGAGAGCGCTCCGGAACGCTCTGGAGCGATTTATGCCGATCCTAGCCCTGTTTTACCTCCCCCCCTGAATGCAGAAGGGGGAGGGAGGAGAAGGAACGACGGCAGGCCCGAGAGAGGAAGCGACAGCCAAAATCCCTGGGGCGGCCGCGCTTCCCCGGAGCCGCCCTCCCCAGAGAAAGGCCCCAGCTCGGGGGAGGTGCACGGGCCGCAGAAAAAAGGCAGGGCAAGCTGCGCAGGCCCGTGAACAGGGCTCTGGCCCGGCCGCTGGGAGCGGCGGTGGGCAAACCTCCCCTTAGTAAACCTCCCCTCAACGAGAACGGCCTGGGAGCGAAGCCGACGGACCTGGACCCGCAAACGTGACGGCCGCGACGCCCTCTCGCGAACCGAAAACGGCCAATTCCTTCATCGACGCGTCAAGGCAGGAGGTCTATCCGCCTCCGATGGGAGGAGGGGGGCGCGGAGAGGCTCCGCCATCTGCTTCTCCTGCTCCATCTGCTCCAGCGCCATCTCCCGCGGGGTCTTCGACGTGGACCTCGGGGGAGCACGAGCTCGCGCCGCGGAGAGAATGGGCGGAGAGGCAAATTTCCGAGGCTCGAGGATCGCCGGCCCACGCTTCTCTCTGGCCTGGGCCCCGCGCAGAGCGTCTCCGGTGACCACCGATCCCATCCATCTCAGTTCGCCCCTCCTCTTCTCTCCTCCTCCTCCTCCTCCTCCTCCTTCTCCTCCTCCTCCCATTCCTCCTCCTCCTCCTCCTCCTCCTCCTCCTCCTCCTCCTCCTCCTCCTCCCCCTCCTCCCTTCCTGTCTCTGCTGTACTTTCTGCTCGCTTCCTTGCGCTGCTCGCTCCCGCCGCCACTTGTGCACAGGGCCCTCGAGCCGCGCCGATCGCTGCCCGGGAGCAGCGGCGCCCGTCGGCCCTGCTGGGCGCTCTCCGCCGGGTGAGGGCCATCGAAAAAGTATCCATCACCCGAAAGCATGCAGAAGCTTCGGGGGACCTCCGGAGACCTCCAGGGTACTCCTCTGCTCCTCCTCCTCCTCCTCCTCCTCCTCCTCCTCCTCCTTGTCCTCCCTTCTCAGCAGGGGGTGCATCCGTGTGAGAGATCATCAGACGGGGGGTGCAGCGAATCCTCACAGAGATGGGGCTGGGGCTCGCAAAAGTCAAACAATGCGGGGGCAAAGATTCCCCCATCCTCCTCATACTCCGCTTCCCTCCCTCCTCAACCCCGACCCCCTCTCCATCCCCTCTCGCCCACCCTGCCTCCCTCTTGCCTCCTGCGCTCCTCCCTCCTCCTCCCATATCCCACCTACCCATCCTCCTTGTTCTCGCAAGGGGCTGGCCGACGTTAGAACGACGGGATTTCCAATTTGATAGAACAAGATGATGGGCCGTCTCGGGGCGACCCAAAGTCAACCTCTGCTTACCAGCCTCGAACGAATCCCTATCCCTAAGATTGACACGCCAAAAGGCGATGACAATCTTAGGGATTCGCCCTCGAAAAATAAGGGAATCCCTAAGATCGGCATCGTGACGAGGAGGTGCCCAGCAAAGGGATAGGGATATGTTCCAGGCTGGTAATCTGGAGCTGACCTGGCACTCGACGGAACTCTCCGCTTGGGCCCAGAACGCACAACTGACTTCGGGGCAGGAACACGAAACACACGGCAGTGGCCCCTTAGGTCGGAGATACGGCCCCACCCCCCAGCCATGGCGCGCTGCGCGCGCCATGGGCGGCGCGGAGGCGCCGACCAGGTGAGCCCGAGGCCGACACAAGATACAGTCGAGGCGTTGACCTGTGGAACCCTAAATAAGGAACGAGGCCCCTTTTTCCCATAAGTTCAACCTCGATTTCCTATGGAAAACCCAGGAAACCCGAGGCAAACTTTGAAACAATCAAGGAACGCCGAGCCCCTCCCCAGCGAAAAGGGTTCCTTCTTCAGCGCCACGACTGTATCCGCGCGAACCTCTGCAAAATTATGCTTGCACTGTCGTGTGTCGTGCGGACCACCGTCGCGAGGAGCCCGTGCGGGCTGCACAACGCGGCGATGGATGTTCATGCGTGTCTCTGTGGCGGTGCGGAGGGGAGCAGAGGCAGGAGGCCGCACGAAGGGAAGAGAGATCCTCCTGGGTCCCCCTGATTTGCGGCGACCCGCTCGAGACACCTCCGACTTCAAACTCGGGGGACCTCCTCGCTGGACCCGTGGGACATCCTCGCTGAAGGCATCACGCCGGTGGTGGTTGTGGTGTCACCTCTCCTCCCTCCGACAGACAGGGCCCAGGCATCCCCGATTCCAGGTCGTCGTTTCTACCCCCCGAGTCCACGGGAAGAGTGGGCACGAAGACCGACAGCGGTACTCAACCATTTCTTGAACAAGCCTCGTTGTCGGTGTCGCCGCGGGGGGAGCCCATGTGGGATTTGGGACAAACGCCCGGGTGGACGACAAGGAGGGGGAGGGGATGGCAAAGGCTGGGTTAGCGAGTCAGCTCAGCCTCCAGGCTACCCGAACCCTCAAGGACCCCTGCATCATGGATGGGGGGCAACGACAGGGGGGGACTGGCATAGGTAGTGATGCATCGACCTGGAATCGGCGAGACACCTCCGATAGATCGGCGATAGGCCCCCAGACCCCTATTGGCGATCAATGGGCGATTGGGGGTCGATGCTTCCCTCCCTATGCCTATCCCCCCCTGTCGTTGCCCCTGGCTGGAGCCCTCCTCCTCCGAGACAGTCTCTGCAGCGAGCTGCTCGTGTCGAGAGGCCGCCCGAATTCTAAGATTCCCGACCATGGATCTTTGGAAGTTTCTTTTTGGGGATTCCCATGTTTCCTCCAATTCCTGGGCGCCGTTTTGGCCTCTCGTCCCTCCTCTTCTGGGGGCGGGCAGAAGCCTAATCTACGTGCCACGGCCGACTTCTTCCGACCGACGGGCACTCTGGTGGAGGAAAGGCTGCAAAACATTGTCCGCTGTTTATTGTTGTCACGACGCGGAAAGGGCTGGGGTGGCGCGCGTTTTCGCGCCTCTTGTGAGGAGGAGGAGGAGGCGGAGAAGGAGGGAGAGGAGGAGGAGGAGGAGGAAGAGGAGGAGGAGGAGGAGGAGGAGGATAGACTGGGGATGCGTGGATCTGGTGTGCGGCCGCCAGCTGAATGGACCAGGGTAGGGGCCAATGCCGCCCGAGATGGTGGCGGAGCGCGTCGATTCTGCATGGATGCGGGACCCGTCGCGAATCCACGGGTCCTGATCGATTATTTGTGCTTCCTTGCCTCGGGATGGTACAGTCAAAGTTGATAGCAAGGACGCGCGATACGTGTGCAAGCCCCTTGGACGCCCATGCCGAAGCCTTTCGAGCGAGGCGGGCCATCGACAGTGGTCAGGGATAGACCAAAGAGGCGCGGACGCGAGGATACCCCCTGGGGAAGGTTACCCGTGCTCACCGGTGTGTCCTCGAGATGGCACTCCCTCCGCAGACCCCTTTTCCGATCCCACCGCCTCCGCCCCCCGACCCTCCGCACGTCCTGCCCCACGAGTGGACGGCGCGCATGGGCGGGCCTCATGAGCAGGGCCACCACGCCCTCGATGATGCCAAGCAGCACTCCACCTGTGCCCCATTGCCCCTCCTCCAGCACCGGCAAGAGGTGCGGCGAGGGAAACTTCGGTGGCAGCTCATGCATGTCATCTGGCTGGCTCTTGCGAACCGACGCTGGTCGACGCTGAGTCGACGTGACTCGACCCTACATCGAACATTTCTCATCGACTACCAGGCGATACCGAACAGCAATCCACTCGAAAGACGGAAGTGGGAATACACACATGGCTCCCATGATTTGCCACGGAAAGGGAGCGATAAGGGGGAACGGCTCAGCGGGAAACCTTGAGCTGGAAATGGCGGTGCATCGCCGATAAATCGGCGATATACACCCGATAGCAAATCCGCATGGTCATGGCCCAGTTGGACTATCGCGCCCCCATCGGCGATGAATGGGCGATCGGGGGCGACGCATCCGCCCCTGAGCATGTCCCCCCTTACACGTTGGTCGGAAGAAGTAGGTAAAAACATAAAGTAGGAATGCGGACATAGTGGATTGGGTCCAGGCCCGCCCAGAGAATAACAGAACACAGCAAAAGCATGCCGATTCTTGAAGCAGGAAGGCGCTTGAAGTAGATCGGGACCTGGGAATCCAACAATACCAACTTCCAACGGCCGGCGTGCAACGCTGCCCCTGAGGAGGAGGAGCAGTGGGGAGCAGCAGCAGCAGCAGCAGCAGCAAAACGCTCAGGCGCCCCCGCTGGCGCGTGCCCGCCCCGCGCCCACCCCGCACGAGATGACCATGACAGGTGGCCAGGCGCCCAGCGGCGGCCGCTTCTAGGGTGATGTCGGGCGTATCCCCCCACAGGGTGATTCTCGACGAATTAAAAAAAAAAAAAAAATGCTCCGAAATGACAAGAAAATACTTCAAAACTAGTCCCCAGACTATTTGGTTGACTATCTTTGGATATTTCCCCTGTAGAGGGACAGGCCCGACTTAATTCTAGGGGGACTGGCAAAAAGCGTTGGGGGCACCACGTCGTATCAAGGGGCCCAAGAGGCGGAAGGCTCTGCCCGCTGTAAAGGGTTCGTTGTTACCGAGCACTGCGGTGTGGGAACCAGGGATGGGGAGAAGAGACGAAAACGTCGTGAACGATGACCGGGGCCCGGAGGCGGCACGGAACTACTGAAACGATCAAGACTCTGTAGCACAATGCTTCTCTTCTCCCCACGCAGAATTCGTTCACCGTGAACCCCCGGACCCCTCCCGGAATTCCAGTCGCAACCCTTTCCCCAAATGCATCCAGCCGCGGCGACGGGTGGCCCCCAACCACAACAGACCTCCCGAGTCCGACGGGCTACTCCGCACAAGTTAGTTCCCCGAACCTCGCCCCAGGTCCGTCTGGTTTTGAAATCCCTGGGGCCCAGCAACGGCCCGCGGAGACCGAAACCTAGCAAAGACTGACACCGTTCACACAAAAACCTCGGGAACGGCGGGCAGAACTGCCGCGGGCATCTACCTCGATCGAGATGAGTAAGAAGAGGAGAAGGACGAGAAGGAAGAGGAGGAAGAGGGGGAAAAAGAAAGATTTCGTCGTCGCGGCCGATGTCTCACAGACTTTCGTGGTCTTTCGACCACCCAAGGCGTCTCCTCGAATTCAGCCTCCAAGAAACGGTTTCCCGGGACCACCACCGAGGGTCCGGGATAAGGATCGACCTTCCTGGCCGGTGCCGCCGTCGCAAAGGAAGGCACACGGGGAGGATCGAGGCTCGAGGCATGAGCCTCCTAATTCTTGGGCGCTCTCCGCCCCTTCTGGGCCTTCAGGAAGCTTCTGGTCGACACAGCTGGGTCCACTCTCGAACTTCTGGCCGGACGCGCCCCCAGCTGGGTCTTGACGATCCCCGAGCCTATCCAGGGGGTGGAAAAGGAGGCCTAGGACAGGCCCCGTGAAAGCTCCAATAAAGGCACAGAAGACCACGAAAAACTTTAAAACAATCCCCTAAAAGGCCCCCCCATTGAACCCCACACGCTACGTAAGACAGGCCGAAACATCAAGACTGCCCAGCGATCGCGCGCGTTCCGCGAACTCCGTCTTTCACTCTTGCTGCCGCCCCAAGGGGTCGGCGGTGCGGCATAAGCCAATGAATCAGGGAGGGGGAGAAACGAAAACGTCGTGAACGATGAGGACGCGGGAGGCGGAAGAGGAGGAAAGACGAGGGATATGCTTCCCAGCCCGCCCCGAACATCATCGGACCGGTCGCACGCCAGCGACCCAACAATACACAGATGCGAATGAACCGACGGTCGAACAGGTCGATCAAAGCGACCCGTACAGTGGGGGCGTTGACCTGAGGAACGCTAAATAAGGAACGAGGCCCCTTTTTTTTCATAAATTAACCTTCGATTCCTGTCGAAAACATAAGTTCACCCTCGCTTTCCCAACGAAAAGGGTTCCTTCTTCAGGGCCCCGACTGTACTGGCAGCGCTGGCCATTCGCAACCACAAAGTCAAACTGCAAATCCGCCGCAACCGCGGCGGCCCCTCGCCCGCCACGCCCCGATCAGTCCACCTCACCAGACCCCAGCATGCCCCGAAAAGCCAGGTCCTCCTCCTCTTCCTCCTCATCCTCCTCCTCCTTCTCCTCCTCCTTCTCCTCCTCCTCCTCCCTCCTCCTCCTCCTCTCCTCTTCCTCCTTCTCCTCCTCTTCCTCTTCCTCCTCCTCCTCCTCCTCTCCGTCCTCCTCGGGGACCGGCTCAGGGGGGCCGGCTCAGGGGGGCAACAAAGGGGGGTCCGGCTCAGGGGGGAAAACATCGAACTCGAATCGGCGATATATCGGAGATAGATCGGCGAGGCCCCCGATGGCGAATCCGCAGGTTTCTGGGCGGTGTGGGCTATCAGGCCCCTCTCGGCGATGCATGGGCGATTCGGGGCCGAAGCATCCACCCTGGGCCTGTCACCCCCTATAGCTTGAGTAGGGGATCGAATACATAATACATGTGCACATAATGTTCCTTGCCGAATCTACGAAACATAAAGATAATGTCGATCTATATGCGGAGCATGTTGTGTATGTTTCATAGTTCCGACGGCAAATGGAGTCTGGGGTGCATCAAGTCGATCTCGTACTCGAATAAATTGCCTCTGGCCCCCCTTCCCCTCCTCCTCCTCCTCCCTCCAGCTCGACGCAGGGCCCGCTGCAAACTCTGCGCGGCGGCGCGGGGCGGCGCGCCAATAACAGCGTTGCGGCTCGCCGCCTGGGCGGTGGCGGAGGGTAGGCGGAGGGGGGGGGGGAAGCGAGGGGGGGGGGGGGCGTGGCCCGGGGGCGCAGCGAGCCATCACGACAGCAGCAGCAGCGGCAGACGCGAGCAACCCCCGACGAGGCCACGCACCAGCACGAGGCCACGAGTGGGCGGCGAGGGGCAAGAGAGGCCGGAGCAGCACAGGGCAGGGAGGGGGCGAGGGGGGAGCGAGACACAGACGACACCCCGACCGACCTGCGAGGCAGCGGCCGATCGACGACGAGGAGGTGCGGTGCGGTGCTCGCCCCTCTCCTGCGCCATCGGTGGGGCGCCTCGTCGCCACGGCTAGGCCGAATCGGCACCTCGATCGTGCGCGGTCGGGCGCCGCGCGCGGAGAGGTCCCCAGTTCGCCCTTCTGGGCGGGGTGGAGGGGAGGAGCCTCCGCCTTTTGACCTGACAAAGACCAGCCGCACGCGTACAGTGGGGGCCCGACCACAAGAAACCTGCCACAAGAAACCCAACCCTGAGACCCCAGGACGCCCATCGAATTTTGGTGTGGGAGCGTCATGCTAACCATCGAAACCCAAGAAACCCAGGGCACCCTGGAGGCAAGCAGGGTGTTTCTTGGCATGGGTCTCCACTGTACTGGCCAGAGGCCTGAAAAACGCGCAGGCCAACGACGGAGACGCTATTCGACCCACAGCCCTGCTTCGCGAGCGGGGTCGTCGTCGTTCGAGGAGGAGCCTCCGGCTTCCCTCCTCTGCCCCTCGGGGGAGGGGGAGGAGGAGAGCAGGGAGGGCCCCTGGTCGGGGCCAGGGGGGCGGGGCGAGACAAGCTTCCAGGGGTGGCGGGTCCTCGTCCTGCTGGAGGAGGGGGGGAGTGGATGTCGAGGTTGAGAGGGCTGGAACGGGCCAGCGTGTGCTGAGGGGGGCGGAGCATGAGGCGACCCGAGGGAAGCGGATGAGGGGCGCGGAGGAGGAGCATGGGGGAAGAAGAGGGATGTGGGAAGTTGGAGGAAGCGGGATGTGGAGGAGGAAGACGGCTGTGAGATCCTGTGGAGGGGGGAGAGGTGAATACACCACACACCACCCCGACCCCTGCGCAAGGGGGCTCGGGAGAGCAGAGCAGGATGAAGCCGAGGTGTGGGCGGAGGCGGGCATGGATGCAGAGAAGGAGGGAGTGATGGGGGTGAGAGGAGAGAGCGAAGCAGGAAGAGGGAGGGGCTGAGAGGACGGAGGAGGTCTAGAAGGGATCGGGCCCAGGCGGTGCATGTGTTCAAATACTGCCCTCGGACCTCTTCTGGGGGCAACAGGCGAGGAGCGGTGCGAAGGGAAAGGCTGGCTCAAGGAAGACAACGTCGACCCGGAATCAACGATGCACCGCCGATGGATCCGCAATGGGGCCCACGATGGCCACGCCGCACGCTCCCAGACGACTGTGAGGCTCCCACGCCCCGATCGGCGGTGCCTGGGCGATGGCGATCCGAGGAGCAGGGGAACAAGAAATTGCATGAGCACGGACACTCGGATGTCCGCCAGGTTATTGCTTCAGCCGATCTCTCTCTCGTTTGGAGGACCCCCCCAGGCAGCGCCGATCCCCCCCCCTCGACGACAGCGGGATCGCGAGCGGCGAACGTATCCGCATCCATCGGGTGTGGCCAGAAGTGCCCCTGGCCAAAGGCGCCCCCAGGATGATTCCCGAGGAGGCCCCAAGGCCTTCAGGCACCCCTTGCGAGGCCAAGTGCGCCCCGGGGCTCCAACATTCAGCGAAAAGCCAGGGGCATCTTGGGCCAGGAGCACCCTTTTTGTTTTCTGTTTTTCAACAAACAACCATCAGTCGACGACTACCAACCACCCAAACCACAAACGCACAATGCCATAAATTAAACTGTTTGTACTTCAACATATACTGCAGACAGATTGTGAGAGATATCAAAGAACAATTAGCATATATGGCTGAAGATTTTGATGCTGAGCTAAAAAAAGCGGCACCCCCCCAACCCACCCCTTCGCAGACTGGATGCCGGGGCGCCATCCCGCGGATGCGCCGTCGCCAGGAGGCGTGCCGCACGGGGCAGCCGCGAACCAGAAGCGATAGTTACCCGCCTCTCCGCGGGCGCGGCCAAGAGGGGCCCCGCCAGCGAGGCCGCGGATGCTTCGGTGGCAGCGCATGGGAGCAGCCTCGCATACCATCTCGTCGGCTCTTGCGAATCGACGCTAACCGACGCTACATCGACGCTAGTCGACGTTAACTCAACGCTATCTCATCGACTCCAGACGCTGGTCGACGCGACAGACGGAATCAAAGGGGTACACCTGGCTTCCATGAGTTGCTACCGGTGGATACAGATCTCTCCTCTTCGCCCACGTGCCGATCCCAACGCTAAAGACGGAATCAAAAAGATACACCTGGCTTCCATGAGTTGCTACCGGTGGATACGGATCTCTCTTCTTCGCCCACGAGCCGATCCCCCCTCTCGACGACCGAGAGATGACGACCTGCCTGACCGCTCCAACCCAACCCGAAGACCCGAACTTCGGGATGGGAGGGGGGGTATGGGCTTCATATGTGTTTGTGTTACATGTTCCCGTATGTGTTTGTGTTACATGTTCCCTCGCCCCCGGCTCCTGTCCAAGGCGTACCTTTTCCTGTGCAAGCTCTTCGGCATCGCCTATGCCGCCTGAGGCCCCGCCCGCCCGCGCCCTGTCTCCCCAATGAGTGCTTCGCGCGCCCCGCCTAGCTCTTGACCGGAAGAGGCCCGCTCTCGACCCGCCGACCAACAACAAAAAATATGTGTGTTACATGGTCCCCGACCCCCCACACGGGAAATGGAGGGAAAATTGACGCCTTCGGGTTGGGGTGGGGTGGTTTTGGTGGGTGGTGCAGAGGAGGGGGGCCGCGGGCGGCAGGCCCGCCTTCCAGCCGCCTCGCGCGGCGAGCACGCCGCCGGTCAGGAAGCCGGAAGCGATGGCGTTCCAGTGGTCGTCCCGCCTCTGCAGCGGCCCAGGCCGCCGCGGCGGGGGGGCAGCACGGGCGCAGGAAAGGACGAGGGGCAACGTCAGGGGGGGGCGGAGGAACAGGGGGGGCAAACATCGCTCCTCCTCCTCCTCCTCCTCCTCCTCCTCCATCCTCCCTCTGAGGGGCCACGATAAGCGCGACAGGCTCGGGGGGGGGAGGGGGGGGGGGGGGGGGGGGCAAACATCGAGCTTACTCGGCGATGCCTCGCCGACGGAGCTGCGATGGGCCCCCGGCAGAGAAGCCGCACGCTCTCGTGGGCGGGGTGGGCTGCCGGGCCCCCGAACGGCTAGCAGGGGGCGATTGGGGGGGTCGATGGGTCGTTGCATCCACCCACTTGACCAGGGACCGACCGTCCCGGCATTCCTATAGTCCTACCACGAACTGTTCTTAGAACCCACACATGTTCCAAGAACAACAACCAGGTTCTCAGAGCATGAACCCGATGTGTTGAAACAATGCAAGCTCCGCCAGACATGTTCTAAGAACGCTTCGTGGAAACCTCAAAAGGTTATTAGAACATTGCTTGGTAGGGCTATAGGCGAACCAGGAGGCTTCGCCACTGCTTGACCCCCAAGCTTACCCCGCCCTAACGTTGCCCTTGATATGAATCCCCGTTAGAAGCTCACTCCTCATGAGGCCTTTGCGCCAGAACTGCAGCCCGCGACCCCCAAGTCGTCGGACGAGCGGCTCGTCAAGGCCACTCACGAGGCCCACCCCGAGCTCACCGAGCAGTTCGCCGGCCTGGCGGTGGAGCAGGCCACCGATGGTTTGTCCGAGTCACGCTTGCTAGATTTAGGCCGGGCATGTCCTGCTACAGGCGGATTTTGAAGAAAAATGGAGAATACAAAAAGCATAATCAAACATGGTAGAAAAATCGTCCCCAGACTATTTTTCCAATTTTCGGATCTGTCTCCTGTAGAGCGTCGTGCCCGACTTCGTGCGAGATACCTCGGAAATGGGGTCAGAGTAGAGACGTCGGCGTGAAGACGATCAGGCTCAACATCGAGCCGAACGCATCGCCGAACCCCCTGTTTGAGCAGGGACCGACCGTCCCAGCAATCATACAGGCCTACCACGACCTATTCTTAGAACCAGAAAATGTTCTAAGAGAAAACAATGCTCTAGAACGTAAACCCATGTGTCAAAACATAAAAGTCTCCACCAGACATGTTCTAAGAGCACTTCGTGCGGACCACAACAGGTTCTTAGGACACTTTGCGGTGGGCCTATGGACGAGCCAGGACGCTTCGCCACTGCTCGACCTGTACATGGACTTCATCTGGAAGGCCTGGACTTGTCCACGCTCGCGAGCGAGTTGCACCGGTTCCTGCCTCGAAACAAAGGATCGGCGGCGAGCGAGGGGGGGAAGTGAGAAGGAGAAGGCCTTCTCAGAATAGAGGCAGAACATCCACCCCGATGATAGCCACCCCGACACGCGAAGCCGTCCACTTAAACGCACGCAAAACAGAAATCTAACAGGGCAGGGCTGAAGGCCGTTGAGTAAACGCCAACTGTCAAGTCCGGGTGGTTCTCCCTTCCTTGACAGAAGGCGGCGGGGCTTCTCAGAGAAGCCCCGCCGCCTCCTGAGAAGTTGCGTTTCTGAGGTGTCCCCCTACAGGGGGATTGTCGACGAAAAAAACATACCCCCAAAATGCCCCAAAAAGGCAAAAAAATACGCAGAACATAGTCCCCATACTATTTTTGGATTATTTTTCACTATTTTGGGGGTATATTTTTTCTCCGACGAAAATCCCCCTGTATGGGGGGCAGGCCCGACTTAAGGGAAGGCCCAGAAAACTCCTCGAAGGGCCGGGGGACCCCCCAGCCTTCCGAGCAGGCCCGCCCCTTCTCGCTCTGCCCCCCCCTCGCCCCCCGCCGCAAGGAGCCTCTCACGGAACCGCTCGGGGCAACCTTGGCGGGTCGGCATCGCGAGCGGAGCCGGCCCGCCGCACGAGCGCGGCGGGCCCAGGGGACTGTCTGGGGGGGCCCACAGAGGGGGGGAGGCTGTAGCCAAGAGGCCGGTTCGGCTTCGGCAGGGGCTCGCGGCTCCTCGGGTCCTGCCATCGCTGTTCTTCTGGCGCTCCGCGCTCCTGGCATGGTCGTTCCTCCAGGCGGTCTGAGGCAAGCGCCCCAAGCATCGAGTCGATAAACCGGATCGGCGATAGACATGCATCGTCGGAAGCGGCCAAGCGGGGGGTGTCCAAGAGGGGGGGGTGCAAATCATGACCGGCGCCATGTGCGCGGCCCAGCGGGGGGGCCAGGGACGTAATGAATCAGAAGAGGCGCCATGAAATCTGGGGAACTCTCATGGCCCGCGCCATGATATCCACCCCCCTAGTCATCACCCCCCTTTTTGTCCGCCGCCGACATCGGATCGGCCCACATCGGCAGCCGAGCCGGGAAACGCCGGATCGGCGGAGCCCCCAGCGGAACCCCCGAAGCCGACTCGAATCGGCACCGGGAGCCATCGACGTCGACTCGGAGCGGGTCGGAGGAACCGAAGCGAGCCCCGCTTGGGGGCCCCACGTGGGCTCCGCTTCCCCAGCGAGCCTCCCGCCCTGCACCAGCGGCTGGGCCGGACTCGCTGCGCACCTGCAGCACGCGGCGCGCCCCGTGCGCTCGCGGGCAGCCCCCTGGGGGACCCCTGCTCCTCCCTGGGCCCCCCCGCGGCGCGGGGCCCCTGCGGGCAGAGGGTCAAGTCCAGTCAAGTCACCCCGTGCGCACGGGGGCGGGCCCACAGACGGCGCGGGGGAGAAAACAGGCAGTCAACGCATCGGCCCCTCCAGGCGCAGAGCTCCAAGGAATCATCAGCCAGACTCGCACATGCTGCACAATCTTGCGCGGCCTGCTGCCACGGTCCAATCGGGCGGAAGGCAGAAGAGCAACAGAAACCCGTGAACATAACACTTTTGGAGGCACGCTCGGATGTTTTGGATCCAGGGGCGGCGCCGCAGGCGCCGTCGAGGGGGGCCCAGCCGCCAATCCAAGAAATCCGCGCGGAGCGCCAAAAGTTCATGTCGATGTGGCCTCTTCTTTTTTGAAGAAGGGGCGGGGACCCCACCTGGCGGGGCCGTGGTGCGCGGGCTAGCGGCTGGGGGGGGGGAGTACCCAGGGCGAGGGGAACGGGCACTCGCCCCGAGGCTTCCGACCCGTAGACCTCCGCAAGGGTGCCTCCGCCTCGTGCCTGCGTCCTCCCCCTGTTCCTCTTCCTCCTCCTCCTCCTCCTCCTCCTCCTCCTCCTCCTCCTCCTCCTCCTCCTCTCCTCCTCCTCCTCCTCCTCCTCCTCCTCCTCCTCCTCCTCCTCCTCCTCCTCCTCCTCCTCCTCCTCCTCCTCCTCCCTCCTCATCCTCCTCTTCCTTTTCCTCCTCCCCCCTCCTCTCCCCATTCCTCCCTCCCGTCCGATTCCGTTTCCCCGCCCGTCTCCCTCGGGGAGCGCCGCGGCGTGCGCGGCGGGCAGCGCTTGTCGTCCCACTCGCCCTCTGCCTGCTCCTCATCATCCTACTCCTTGCCCTCCTCTTCCTCGACTTCGCCCTCGTTCTCGTCCTCGTCCTCCCGGTGGTCTGGGGGGTGGAAACATAAGAAACAGGTTCCCGAAAATATTTCTAGGGAAATAGTGTGTTCGGATGTTTCGGGGGGCATATGATGGTTTCCCTTGGGGGGCCCTTGGGTACCTCCTGGCCTTGCTGGGGGGGTTCATCATCACAGTCGTCATCGTCATCGTCATCTTCATCGTCATCGTCATTGTTGTCGTCGTCGTCATCATCAGCATCATCATCACCAGCATAATCAGCATGATCATCAGCATCATCATCATCAACAACAGCAACACCAGCATCACCACTATTATTATCATCGGCATCATCATCGTGGTCGTCGACACCGTCGACAGCATCATCAGCACCGTCACCATCACCGTCACCATCACCAGCATCATCATCATCATCATCAGCATCATCACAGTCATGTTCACCATCATCATCGTCGTCGTCATCATGATCAGCAGCAAATGTATACAAACTGCTTGAAACATATATTTTTGGGATACAATTTGAAACATTGTTTCCCCCTGCGCTGTAACGCGCCTATGGGAAACAAAAAGGGAGCCAGGGCAAACTGGATCGCTGGATACGTCCCCGCGACCGCCCTGGCGCCACGCGTGCAGAGGCAGGTTCCTGCGCGCCCCCCCTTGGCGCCAGGCCACGCCTGCCACGCCCTGCGACTCTAGCGTGGATAGAGACCGCGCTCAGGGACCACTCCCAGAGCACCGCGCACCCGGTCTGGGTTGCGAAGCGGCACGGAATACGCAAATGCGGCGCGCCGCTTGTTGATTTTATACAACGGGGGCGATGTTCAACTCCGAACCCCACTGGCGGAAACCAAATAGAAAAATTCACTCTTTGATCGGAAAACGGGAACATCCCCACGTGGATCTGCGACACTGAATGCACAAATGCCGCTAACGCACGCGCGCGCGGCGGCATGCCGCTGATAGATTGTCATACAACGGGAACCATGTTGAACTCCAAAACCCAATGGCGAAAAACCAATGTAAACATTCATTCTCTGATCGGAAGATGGGAACAGAATGCAGGAATGCGAATCAACAGCGCGCGGCGCGCCGCGGCGGCAGGCCGCTGGTAAATTTGATCTAGCGGGGGACATGTTGAACTCCAAAACCCAATGGCGATGACACGGTGTGACAATTCATTCTCTGACCGGAAGACGGGAACATCCCCGTGTGGATATGCGGCCCAGAATGCAGAAATGCCAATCGCCAACGCGCGGCGGCGGCATGCCGCTGATTGGTTTCAAACAACGGGAGCGATGTTGAACTCCAAAACCCAATGGCGAAAACCCAATGTAAAAATGCATTCTCTAATCGGAAGACGGGAACATCCCCGCGTGGATATACGACGCTGATTGCACAGCGGCCAAGCGACACCGCGCGCGCGCGGCGGCTTCATGCAGCTGATAGCTTGAATACAACGGGAGACATGTTGAACTCCAACCCTCATGGCGAAAACCCAATGTCAAAATGTATTGAAGACGGGAACACCCTCACGTGGATATACGACACTGAATGCGCAAATGCCAATCGCCACCGCGCGCGCGCGGCGGCGGCATGCCCCTGATTGATGTTTATGCAACGGGAGCGATGTTGAACTCCAAAATTCAATGGCGATGACCAAATGTAAAAGCCCATTCTCTGATCGGAAAACGGGAACATCCGCAAGCGGATATACGACACTGGACGCACAAATGCCAATCGCCAACGCGCGTGCTCGCGCGCGCGCGGATTGCCGCTGATAGATTCCTACTCCTACCCCTCCTCCTCCACCTCCCCCTCCTCCTCCTCCTCCTCCTCCTCCTCCTCTCCTCCACCTCCCCCTCCTCCTCCTCCTCCTCCTCCTCCTCCTCCTCCTTCTCCGGCATATGACTGATCCCCCAGCCCTTCGTTCCACTGCATGCTCCTCCACATCCCTGATCAGGGCAACCCACCTGGGCATCGTATATGGATGGGCTGGTGGGGTTCCGCAAAGCGTCTAGAAGTATGTTTATGTTGCTCTCTGTTCTGCGAGAGCAACCAGGGGAACTCCGCTGGACCTCGCAGGAGCTCAGCCAGGGATGGTGAGATCTAACTTGGGTCCGCGAGGGGCACCGCTCCGCTGGACCTCCCCGTAGCTCACGAAAGGGCCGACGGCTGCTCAGTTGGCACCGCCAAAGGAAGGCAAGGCCAAATTGGTGTCCGAGTGAGGCACCACTTCGCCAGAAACTGGACCTCCCAGTAGCTCACGAAAGTGACCACAGATGCACAGTTGGCAGCACCCAGGGAGGGCGAGGTGTGGATTGGGTTCGCGCGGGGAGCCGCTCCACTGGAACTCCCAGGAGCTCACGAGACTGACAACGGTTGCGCAGTGGGCACCACCCAGCGAGGGCGAGGTCAAATGTGGGCTCGCGTGGGGCACCACTCCGCTGGACCTCCCAGGAGCTCACGAGAGTGGCCACACTTGCGCAGGTGGGGTGGCAGCACCCAAGAAAGGCGAGGTCTAATTTTGGCTCGCGTGGGGTGCCGCTCCGCTGACCTCCCATGCAGGAGCTCACGACATCGACGGCATGTGCTCAGATGGCACCATCCAAGGAGGCCGAACTCTTGTTTCAATCTGGTTGGCGCTGAACTCCACTGGCAGGCGGCCCCAACATCGATTCGATAAGCCGGATCGGATCGAAATCGGACCCTTCCCTGGGGGAGGGGGGGCGTTTTTGGACCCCCCCCTTGGGGGGGTTTGGGGTCCCGGGGCTTTTGGAAAACCCCTCCCTGGGGGGGGGGGGGGTCCCGGAGCTTTTGGACCCCCCCCCCTTGGGGGAGGTTTGGGGTCCCGGGGGTTTTGGAAAACCCCCCCCTGGGGGGGGTCTTGGGGTCCTGGAGGTTTTGGGAAACCCAACCCTGGGGGGGGTTTTGGGGTCCCGGGGGTTTTGGACCTGGGAGAACGATATTGAGTCTGGGTTCGTGAGGGGCGCCGCTCCGCTGGTCGTCGTAGGATTTCACGGGAGTGACGAAATGTGTGCAGTTCAACCAGGAAGGTCTAGTTTGGGCCCGCGAAGGATAGAGAGAGAGGGAGAGATCGAGAGAGAGAGAGAGCGAGAGGCTGCACACCACACACACTCTCCAGGACCGTGGGGGAGGACGGAGGATCGATGCTGGGTGCGAGAGGATGCTTTTACAAACTTCTGGTCCGTCTGGGGGGGGGGGGGCTCCCTAGGCCTCGGGTGACTTTGGGGTAACTCCCCTCTTGCGGGATACCGCACGCGCTCCCTGCACGCGTGCGCCTGCAACGGCACGAGTGCGCCCGAGCCCTGGGGAGGAGTGGCCTCCTGGGGAGGACAGGGGAGAGACAGGCGGCAGCAGAGTACAGGCAGGGGGAGGAGGAGGGAAGGAGGTATGAATGAGGGACGAGGGACGAGGAGGAAGCGGCAGATGCTGAGGGGGAGGAGGGACCATGCAAATTGAATATGTATATACATACATATATATATATATACCCACATATCTATGGCCTTGGTGAGCACGAGGCCGGAACCAAATTTCTGCATCAAGCAGTGAAAGGCCCCGAGTCCGCACCTCCTTCATTTCCTCTGACAAGAAGAATGACTACCTACAAGACCACCCCAACCCAACCCGAAGACCCGAATTTCGGGAAAGGGGGGGCATGGGCTCCATATGTGCTTTTTCGATGTTCCCCGACCCCCCACACTGGAAATGCATGGCAAATTGAGGCCTCCGGGTTGGGTTGGGGTGGCTTGGTGGTGGTGAAAAAAAAACAGGTCGTGGATGAAGCGGGTCCTCCTCTCCCTGGGACCGGTCTGATAGGCTAAGCCGTTGTTCTAACGGTCAGTGGGCCAGGGAGGTCCCCAGGAGACCGACAACTACGACACTGTTTTGTCTCTGCCTAGGCGGACGCGCGAGTCGGTCGTGGCGAGCTTTGGACGACAGCGAAGCGAACGTTGCGAAAATGTGTCAGGCTTCATGTTCCTGCTCCTCATGTTCCTGCTCCTCCCCTCTCTTCCGAGAGTGAGGGCGGGCACGAGCCTCCTGATGTACTGCAGCGAGCAGTCGAAGCACGAGAACGTCCCGCCCTGGGGCGGCGCCACAATGTTCTTGAAAGACATAGAGAGCAACAGAACCGCGCCGTGCACTTACGAACGTAGCGGGACGCGGATGAGCAGTTGAAAGGGCAGGGTCCGCGGTGGGGAGTGAGGTAAGATCGGGGAGATGGGTGGGGGAAGACGAGGAGGGATAGAGACGACTATAGGAACGTCCTCCTGGCACCAAGCGAACGCGACCAACGAAAGGCTATATCAAGCGATACCGAATCGACTCAGCACGCGAAGATGAGAGCACATCTAGAGCGGCCCCCGTTCATGCCGTTGCCGTGTTTCCCAGGACGTCGGCCTGGCCCAACCACACCCGGCGTGCTGCCAAAACTGCGCACCCACTGCTCTACTGAGGACAACTGACCAACTGGCTCGGGCTGATGTTCCCACCTCCCATCTGCATCGATCGGCTCCGCCCATACAGTCGGGGCGTTGACCTACGGAACCCTAAATAAGGAACGAGGCCCCTTTTTCCCATCAGTTCAAATTCGACTTCCCATCGAAAACCTAGGGAAAACCTAAAGCAAGCTGTGAAACAATCAAGGAACACGGAGCCCCTCCCCAACGAAAAGGGTTCCTTCTTCAGGGCCCCGACTGTAGAGTGACCCTGGGCAGGAGTGACCTTCGGGTGCGCGGACGATTGGCGGCGCACGGTGGCCGAATCCAAGCGCGCAAGCAGCCGCGAAAGCATCGCGCTCGGCAATCGGGGGGACCCCGATGAGCCCGCACCAGAGGTCCCGCCGGCGAAGGGCCACTCTCACGCGCAGTCGAATCGATCGGCCCTCGTCGAACTCGGACCTCCCCCGGACCAGGGGGAGGGCACGATACCGACAACCTTGAAGGGGCCCTGGGACACACAAATAAATACACACAAATAACAGGATTCCCCATACTCTCCCATATTTTGGGTTTTTTTTTTCTCCCCCCCCAATTCCCATATTTTCCCATATTTTCTGGGGAATCGATGTGTCTTTTCCCCTCCTGAAGCCTCGAGCACAGGCAGGGGGCCGCCGGGCGCGTCCAGAAGAATCTGTCGTGCGCCGCCTCCGCCCCAGGGCGGATGTCGTGCTACCAGAATGCCATGCCTTGTCATGCCAAGGGGCCCAGGGGCACGCAGATCAGTAGACACGAATCCCAAGATTCCCATCTATTTTCTGGGTTTCCGCCTCCCCCCCCACTTCCAATAATACTCTCTTATCTTTTCCTGGGGGTCGACGATCCGTTGTGTCTGTGTGGTTTTCCCTTCCTGATATTGATCGGGCGAGGAACCTTCGTCAGCCGCCGCCGCCCACGGCGCGCGGGGGCGCACGCGCGCGCGCGCGCCCAGACAGCGAAGTTGCCGCCCAGGATCGGAGCGCGGTTCCTGGCGCTGTACATGGCGCCCTGGAGCCTCGACGGGGGGTCGTCGTCGCGGTCGTGTAGGAACAAAGGAAAGGCGACATCAGCACCACCAGGGCGAGAAGATGCGAGGAGGCAAGGGGGGTCTCCCTGGCGGTGTGGTCGGTCCCGCCCCCCGGCCGAGAGGATATGCGGAGGAGCGGAGGAGGCAGACGAGGAGAGGGACGGGACGAGGAGCACGTGAAAATGGGTGGCGAGCGGGGGGGCGGAAGCGAGGAGGAGAAGGCCTTCTCAGAAGGCGGCGGGGCTTCCGAGACGTTCTTTGCGTCCTCGGGGAAGGCGTGGAACACTTCTCGGAAGGCCCCGGGACTTCCGAAGGCCTTCTGGGAAGTCCTTCTCCTCTCTCACTTCCCCCCCCCCCCTCGTTCGCCGCCGAGAAGAAAGGGGGGAGGCGAAACGTCGCAACCCGCGCTCCGAGGTGCCCTCCGCCCCCCTCCCTCCGCGTGGAGGCAGCACGCACACGGGCGGCAGCGCTGCGGGCAGGGCGGGCGGTACCCCACATGGTGCTCCTCCCCGGACGGCAGCCCAGGGCGGCAGTCCAGGGATGGCGCCCCTGCCGTGATCGCGCCTGGCCGGATGGCATACACGTAAAAGCTCGGAGGTCCGCGCGGACCTTCGAATCGTTATCTTTATGCCAGTGTTCGTTTCCGTATGCCTGGCCCCACCACGTCCACCTCATGTGGCGCTGGACCGATGCGTGAGCCAATACATGGCTGCGTATTGCGTGTTCCGTGCTGGCGCAGCGCACTGTGTGGTGTCCTCTCGATGCCTTCTGCGAACCAGCAGCATGCGAGGGTATATGGCATCATGCAGGGAGTGGATGTTACAGCACTGCCATCCACTCCCTGCTGCACGCGAGGTGCTCCTCCTCACGCTTCCTCGTCCTCTTTGCCTTCCTTCTGCTTCAAAGAGGAGGCTATGGGTTTCCACAAGGGGTGGCACGCGGTAGTTGTGAAACTGTTCCTCTGGTTCGCGCGCTTCGCATTCCTTGTCGCCTTGTGCGTCTTCAAGGTCCCGGTGGGCGGGCATTTCCTTACGATATCACTACAAGATGGCCGAATCCCTCAAACATCCTCGTCCTTGTCGTCGTTCCTTCAACGACGGTCGTGGACCTGGGATCTAGGCGCGTTTCGCCATCTTGAACCTCCAAAGGCCTCTGGATGACTCTACGACTAGAAGAAGAAAACAAAAACCATAAACATAAACTCTTGGCGCTCCGCGCAGGTTTCTTGGATCTGAGCTGGACCTCCCTCCCTGGCGCGCGGAGCGCGCCAGGAGCGGCACCGGAGGCGCCGCCGGGGGGTCCCAGCGCGGATCCAAGGTATCCGCGCGGAGCGCCCAAAATTTCTGTTTATGGCTTCTTTCTTCTTCGAACGAACCTGGGTCTCCGGGGACCTCCTGGCACATCCGCCGGTGAGCATCCGGGGCACTAAAGCTTGCCTTCCTCTCCCTCCTTCCCCTCCTCCGTCACCCTGCGTCGAGCCGGCAGGCCCTGCGTGGCGAGGAGCAGAGGGCTCAGACACGGGCGGGGGGAGAGCGATCGACTGGGAGGGGAAGGCAAAGTAGAAAAGGAGGAAGACGAAAAAGAGGAAGAAGAGTACTACGACTACTACTACTACTACTACTACTACTACTACTACTACTACTACTACGACTATGACTACGACTACGACTACGACTACGACTACGACTACTACTACTACTACTACTACTACTACTACTTCTTCTACTACTACTACTACTACTACTACTACTACTACTACTACTACTAATACTACTACTACTCATAATAATAATAATGATATTAAGAATAAGAATAATAATACTCATCATCATAACACTAGTACTAATACTACTACGACTAGTAATAATAATCATACTAATCGTAGTAGTAGTAGTAGTAGTAGTAGTAGTAGTAGTAGTAGTAGTAGTAGTAGTAGTAGTAGTAGTAGTAGTAGTAGTAGTAGTAGTAGTGGTAGTAGTAGTAGTAGTAGTAGTAGCAGCAGTAGCAGTAGTAGTAGTATTAACAACAATCAAACTACTAATAATAATAAAAATAAGCAATAACAATAAATATGCGAATGATCAGACTCACAAAAAAAAGAAGAAGACGGCAAACAACCTACGCAAGTGTCCGCGCGGATTGCGAAGCTCGACGCTGGGCCTCTCCCCGACCCCCCCTCGGCAACGCCTCCGGCGACGCCCCAGGGGTGTCATGGCCAGGGGGGTCCGTCCAGCGCCGACCCCGGTCATCTCGGCGGTGGACAAACCTCCCTTTAAGTAAACCTCCCCTCAGTGAAAACGGCCTGGGACCGAAACCGACGGACCTGGACCCGGAAAAATGACAGCCGCGACGCCCTCTCGCGAACCGAAAACGGCCAACTCCTCAGTCGACGTGTCGGGGTCGGAGGTCTGTCCGCCCCCGCTCGTCCGCGCGAACCTCCGGAAGCTTATGACTCCACAGTATCTCGGCTTCTGCCCGGGCGGAGCGGAGACGGGGGACGAGGAGAAACTCGGGCGTTCTTTCGGGGCGCGCGGGGCTCCAGGAGAAAGGGAAGCCGCGTCGCCACGTCCGGACCCGCCTCGAGGCCCTGGCCGCGGCGCTGCAGGGCGCGTCGACGAGAGGAACCGGCAGCCTCCTCCCCGAAGGGCCTCGCGGACCGACCCAGTGGCTGCCCAGTGGCTGCCCCGGGGGCCCAGTCATCGTGACACCGCAAGGGAGGCTGGGCAAGGGACGAAGGGGGCTCTTCTGGTCCCGGCGCCTGTCGGCCACGGACACGACCCCCAGAAGGAGTGGCCCCCAAACCAGAGTCCTCCTGATTTGAACGCCCGAGATGGGTACGGACAAGCATTGGCACACTGCCCAACAATAAATGTCGTCCAACACCGACCACGGCCGCTGTTGGGCAGGCGGCTTTCTGTCCTCCCAGAATTACGTCCGCGGCGGCGCGAACCGCGAGTCCTGTTCAAAACGAACGGGAACTGCTGTTGAGCATCGTACCCGCTCTTTCCGTGCCTATTTTGATCGTTGAAGGGGCCCCAGGACACACACAAATAAATGCACACAAATAGAAAGATTCCCCATATCTTTCCCATATGTTCTGGGCTCCTGTCTTCCCCCCCACTTCCCCTATTTTCCCATATTTTCTGGGGAATCGAGGATTCATGGTGTCTGTGTGTGCTTTCCCCTCCTGGATCGCCCCGACCTGAGCCCAAAAGTGGTGCTGCGCCTTGGCTGCGCCCCGGGCTGCAAACCCAGAGCACGGGCGGAGCCCCAGACTCGCGCCTCCTCTTCTCGGGTGTTGCTAGAGGTGCCCCTGGGCCAAGGTGCCCCGAAGAATTTCGGGGTAGCCCAGACGGCTTCCAAAGCACCCCTTACGAGGCCCAGAGGGCCCCAAAGGCTCCAAAATGAAGCGAAAAGCTGGGGGCACCTTGGACCAGGGGTACTTCTAGCAACACCCGATCTTCCCATGCCGTGCCCGAGCCCCCGCGCCGCTCGGATCCGCATGCCGCTCGGCGACGGGATAGGCGATGGGGGTGTCCACAAAAGCTAGGTCGGGCATGTCCTGCTGCAGGCGGCTGTTGGAAGGAAGCTGACACATAGTCAACACACACGCAGAAAGCAGTCCAACAGTCACAGACAGAGTCGTCCCCAGGCTAGTTCTCGACTATTCTTCAACATTCTCCCTGTAGCCTGTAAAAAGGGACAAGCCCGACTTAATACAGTAGAGGCCTCCTGGATGGGGTCGGAGTAGATGGGGTCGGAGGACCGCGCCGCATCGCCGATACATCGGCGATACATCGGCGATGCATCGGCGATGCATCGGCGATGCACCGGCGATGAGGCGTGGAACGTCGGCGATGCATCGGCGACGTCGGCGTGGAGAAAATCGGACTCCGCATCGAGCCGCATCGTCGATGCATCGACGATGCGGCGCGATCCTCCGACCCCATTTACTCCGACCCCATCTAGGAGGCCTAGATACAAGGGCAGCGAAACACTCCACGAGGGACTGGAGCGGAGCGGAGCGGAGCGCGTGCCGTCGGTCCGACGGACCGGCCATGCGAGGGCAGCTCCGGCGGGCTGGGGCCCGAGTCGGGAATCGGAGCATGTGGAAGCGGCCAAGAGGGGGGTGTCCAAGAGGGGTGTGTGCAAATCATGACCGGCGGCATGTGCGCGGCCCAGCGGGGGGGCCAGGGACGTAATGAAATAAGAAGAGGCGCCACGAGACCTGGGGAAATATCATGGCCCCCGCCATGATATCCACCACCCCCTAGTCATCACCCCCCTCTTTTCCGCCCCCGACATGTGGGAGCCGGAGCCGGAGAGATGGGATCCGGAACTCGGCGGCGAGTCCGGGGGGAAGCGAGGAGGAGAAGCCCTTCCCAGAAGGCGGCGGGGCTTCTCGCAAGGCCTCGCGCCTTCCGGGAAGCCTTCTGTGTCTTCGGGGAGGGCTCAGAAAACTTCTCAAAGGCCCGCCCCTTCTCATTCCCCCACCTCGCTCACCGCTGAGAGATGGGAGCATGAACGCGGTGGGAATAATCACTGAAAAAACACGTCCGTAGCCGAAGAGGACGTGCTCACCAATTCAGGAGACGTAATCACTTCACGAGGGGACACGCATAAACATCAACGAACGTGTGAAATCACCGAACGGAAAATAATCGAAAAAGACGCGGTACGCATCACAGTCCACGGACACGGTTGGGATCCGCTGGACATCACAACATTGACCATGACAATATTGTCACACAACTCGGTTGTATCAGCATGGCAATCACGATATGTGGCGGAAGGCCTGTCCCCAGCTGGAGAGTGGCGGGCACCCTTCACGAAGTGCCACACGAATCCTCGAGGGGAGGGGATCGAACCATGCGCTTGCCCAACCGAGTCGAAATCATCCCTCCCAACTCTCCGCTTCTTTCCGCTCCCGCTCCTACTGATCCTCCTCCCCCATGGTTTCTTCCTCCTTGCGTCCCCTGGGTTCCTCTCCTTATGCCCTCATCCCTCCGCTCCTCCTGAACACCCCCTCTCGATTCCTATATCCTCCTCCTCCTCCTCCTCCTCGTCCTCCTCCTCCTCCTCCTGCCCCTCTATCCTTCATCTCGCCCTCGCCTTTCCCCCTCACGAACCTCCCGTTCCGCCTCACCCATTTCAGTCCCCCCCTGCTGATCCTTCCGCGCATCCTCCTTCCTTCCTCCTTCTCCTCCACTTGGCATCCGGATGCCGTTTTTTCGGGGCCCATGGGATGGGGGTCGAGAGCTCTGTGGCCGCCGCCAGAATCGTTTGGGACAGCACTAGGGGCCAATCAAACGACCTCCAGGCGCCAGTCTCAATACATATATATATATATGGATCAAGAGAAAAAGAGAGAGAGAGAGAGAGACACAAACAATAGAGAGAGGGACAGCCCCCTCCACACAATACCCACTCTTACCAGCATTCACTTACGACCCGTGGTGCTCTTCCTTTCCTCCGTCTCCTCCTCATCCTCGTAGTGTATTGTGTTGGTTATCTCTATATGTATATGCTCTCGTTATATCTCATGAACTGTCTCTCTCTCTCTCTCTCTTTCTAAAGTTGTTGTTTTTGTCTCTCTCTCTCTCTCTCTTTCTCTCACTCTGTCTCTGTGTGTGTCTCTCTCTCTATCCATCGGAATTCTGCCCTCGGATCTCGCTGCCGCCATCCTATAATCTGAGCGCCTCCCAATAATCATGGGATCATGGGAGACACAACTGAACCTACTGGGCGACCTGGTGGGCTCGGACTCCCGTCAAAAGGACGCGCTCGTGATGTAGGTTACGGCGAATGTGCTTGCATGGTGTTTCCGTCCCCCCCTCGCTGCTTTGTGAACCGGTGCTGGGCCGGAACGTCGCGCAGGCGAACTACGACCTGCGTGAAGTCCAACTTTCCCTTCGGGCCTCGCTGCGCACCTCTCCCAAGCAGGCAAGAATGCCGGCACCTGAAGAACACACAACCTCAAACGTGTGAAGAGGCAAGGCGGCTCGGACGAAGAAGTGGGCACCAGGGGGGTGGGGTTAGCGAATCGGCTCACGTCGCTGATTCCTCTGGCGCCTCCCAGCGCCAGCGGCGCCGATGCATCGAGGCGAGCGCTCGAGAGCGGGGCCCAAAGCGACTGCACTCGGCAGAGTTCGTAGCCCCCCCCCCCTTGCCTGCAAGCATGGCCTTGCAGACGTAGCGCTGGATCCGCCGCCGTGCCCGTGGGCACGGAGCGGGCGTGTCCTCAGGCCTTCTGCCAAGTCCCAGGAGCCTCAGCCCTCAGTCCCGAAGAGCTTCTTCGGGGATGGACAGACCCCCCTTTAGTAAAACGTGGTTTAGTGAAAACGACCTGAGACCCAAACCTGGCGGGCGCAAGCCTGGAAAATAACAGACACGGAACCATCTCGAGAACCGAAAACGGACAATTCACTAATCGACGTGTCCCTGTTGGGGGTTCTGTCCACCCCCGATTTCTGAGGGGCCCCGATCCCTCGGGGCTTGTCGCGTGCCCCCGGGGCTCCAGGAGGTGGCGCTTCCGTATATGACTTCTTCGGGCCAAAGAGGGCCCGAAGACCGGCCAAGAGGGCCCACGAGGCCCCCAAGGCGGTCCAAGAGGGCCCCGAGTCGCCGAAAGATCGTTCTCGGGCGCCCTGAAGGATGATGGTCTTCTCGCCTTTCGGCTTTCGGACGCTCCCATACGGCCCAAACAGGCCCCCCAAACCACCCCAAAACGGCTCAAGAGTCCTCAAGATGGCCCCAAGACAGCCCTAGAGGGCCCCAAGACGGCCCCAAAACGGGCCAAGAGAGGGAGCACGAACCAAACATCCGAGCCTTCCAGACCAAGAGGCCCCGAGGAGGCCCCAAAAGGCAAATGGAGCGCCAAGAGGCCCCCCAAACTGCCCCAAAGAAGCACAAACAGAGGCCCCAAGAGGCCCCCAAAGCGGCCCCACAGAGGCCTCCAAACTGCCTCCAAGAAGTCCCCGAGAGGCCTCCTACGAGATCACAACGAACACCCACTAGGCTCGATGCAGTGGGGGTACGACGGCAAGAGACCTTCCACAAGAAACCCCACCCTGGGACCCCAGGACGTCCACTTGCCATCGCAGAACCATCGAAACCCAACAAACCCAGGGCACCCTGCAGGCAAGCAGGGTGTTTCTTGGCATGGGCCTCCAATGTTGTGGATAAGATGACAATGGGCACCCTAACAGTCCGATCATTGTATTAAACATGTGTTTCAAAGTCTTGATAACCTGCTCTGGGCATGTTTCAAACATGGTTTTACAGGTTTAAGACATGTTGACCTATGCTTAAAACATCTGGAAACTATTTGGCAGCATGCTTCCTCTCCATCGATCGTCGTCCACAGCTCCACTGTTCGGCGTTGGACAAACCTCCCTTTGGCTCCCCTTAGTGAGAACGGCCTAAGACCGAAACCGACGGACCTGGACCCGCGAAAATGACGGCCGCGACGCCCTCTCGCGAACCGAAAACGGCCAATTCCTTAATCGACGTGTCAGGGTAGGAGGTCTATCCACCTCCGAAACGTGCTTCCTCTCCATCGATCGTCGTCCACAGCTCCACTGCAGCCACGTGTCCAGGCACGGAGGCCGGGATGCGTCGGAGGCCCTCGGGCCTCTCCTGGCCACGTGGCGAGCCTCGGCCGCGATTGGGTTCCCCGACCCAGACCTAAACTGGTCATCGCTCGGACGTCCATTCCCCGGGTTTTCGTTTTGGTTTCGTGCGTGGTTTTGCCCAGGATGACCCAGGATGCTCCTTAATAATCTCCGCCGAGAAAGAGTGCATACGTCCGAGCGATACCAAGTAAAAGGACCGGCCTGCAAGCCCGAGGCCCTCCGGAACCCAACGCGGCCCTTACAGTCAAAACTGATGGCGAGGATGCGCGACGAGGATGCCAGCCGGACTACCTGCCAGACCAGCCCAACCCAACCCGCAGACCCGAATTTCGGGCTGGGGGGGGGCACGGGTTCCACGTGTTTTTCAATGTTCCCCGACGCCCCCCCCCACTGGAAGTGGAGGGCAAATCGGGGCCTTCAGGTTGGGTTGGGGTGGTTTGGTGGGCGATCAAGAACCCAGAAAGGCCCTTACAGTCAAAACTGGTAGCAAGGGTGCGCGACAAGGATGGCCCAGCCCCCTGGGCACCCATGCCGAAGCTTCTCGAGGGGGGTGGCCTGGCCATCGAAAGCAGCCAACGATGGACGAAAGAGGCACGGATGTGAGGGTAGCCGCCGTGGGAAGGTGACCCATGCTTACCAACGGCTTCGACCGTGCTTCAGCGCCTTGACCCTGACCCCCCGTTCCGTCCGACCCGAGCACGGCCAACCTGTCGCGGCGGGCGGCGGGGAGGGCGGGGTTCGGGCAAAGGCCGGGCCAACGGCGATGTCGCTTAACGGTGCTGTTGGGAACCAAGGTGCAGGAGAAATCACGAGCCACACTTCCCTACAAATGTCCGATCTGCAAACGAATATCGAGCGAACACGACACAGCGACTTGCAGGAAAGCGAGAGCCACGCGCCCACACGATGCCGAGACCTGCACCGCCGTTGCCTACAGTGGAGGCCCGACCACGAGAAGCCTTCCACAAGAGACCCGACCCTGGGACCCCGTTTTTGGCGTGGGCACGCCACGCTTTCCATGTCAAGACCATCGACACCCGAGAAGCCCAGGGCGCCCTGGAGGCAAGCAGGGTGCTCCTCGGCATGGGCGAAACCTACACCGCCGTCGGTTTGGACGCCCGAAATGGGTACGGAAAGAATGGGCACAATGCCCAACAACAAATGTTGTCCCCAACCAACAGCGGCCGCGGTTGGGCAAGCGGCCTTCTGTCTTGAATGGACACAGGCCGCGGCGGCGTGAACAGCGAGTCCTGTTCAAAATGAACAAGATCCGCTGTTGGGCACTGTGCCCATTCTTTCCGTGCCCATTCCGTTCGCGCAGCGTCGGCAACATCGCCGTTGGGCCGCCGGCGGCCGGGGCTCTCCTCCGACGGCGCCCATGCCGAAGGCCCCGCCCAGGTCCTCCACGATGCGGTCCGGGCACGGCTCGCGGCCGCGGTCCGCGTCGCCTCACGCGCGGCCGAGGGCGCCGATGGGGCCCCGCCGCCGCCCGCGGGGGCCCACTGCTGCGGATGCCATGACAACGGACACCCTAAAGATCCGACGATGGAACTAACAGCCCGATCATTGAATGAAAACTGTGTTAAACATGCTTGAGAACAAGTTCTAAAGATGCCCCGAAACATGTTTGTTGCACATGTGCAAGGCATGTCGTACACATTCTGGATACATCTGGAGATTCTGTGGCAACATGCTTCCTCTCCATTGATCGTCATCCACAGGCCCACGGAAACTCTCGGAGATCGATCAGGTCCTGCCTCGGGAGGCAACCCGCGGGAACGGGTGGGGGCTGGTCAGCCCGACCGAATCGGCTGCGAGTGAGGGAAAATCGGGGCCTTCGGCTTGGGTTGGGGTGGTCTGGTGGGTGGGGCGGTCTCCTCAGACATGCGACGTCCAGATTTGTCCCGCACGGGGTTCCAAGAAGTCCTGACCTCGAGTCGGTTGAAAGGGGGGGATTTCAAAGGGGGGGTTTGAGAATCAGCTCACGTAGCTGATTTTCCCGGCGCCTCCCGGCGCCGGAGGCGGCTATGTATCGAGGAATGGGCCCCTCGGTGAAGCCGAAACCAGCTGCATGCAGCAAATTTCGTAACCCCCCCTTTCCCAATCCCCCCCGTTCGCCCGGCCCGATGACCCCTTCCCCAGAACCAGCGCTTCATCCTGACTCGCTTGTTCACGATCCTGGGGCCCAGCGAGGGCCCCGAGGGGCCGACAATGACGAACACATACACGTCCTGATGTCTCCACGACACGAGCACTCGGTGGCGATCAGGGGGGGAAGTGAGAAGGAGAAGGCCCTTCCCAGGCGGCGGCGGGACATCTCAGAAGCCCTCGCGCCTTCTGAGGATTGTTCTGCGTCTCCGGGGGAGGCTTCGAGCACTTCTTGGAAGGCCGAGGGACTCCCGAGCTTCTGACCCGCCGCTTCTCACTTCCCCACCGGGCACACCACCGAGATTAGGTGCGCCCGAACTTCGAAGAAGTGTTCTAAACCTGCACCGAAGACAAAACTTATTCTCAGAAGGCGCGAAGGCTTCTGAGATGTTCCGCCTCCTCCTGAGAAGGGCCTTCTCCCCTCCCCCCGGGCTTACCACCGACGTTGGGCGACTGCGAAGCTGGATTTCAAGCTGGATAAGTCAGCAGAGTACAGAACGCTGCGCGCTACCATCCGCCGCCGTGCCTGCACGGAGTGGGCGTGATAGAGTTGGCGGAGTCGAATACATGGCAGTACAGTTTGACTGCCAAGCACTCTTTTCAACCCCGAGACGGCTGTGAGGTACTCCCAAGACAGTTTCATTACAGCCATCGACCTCACACAGGCTCCGAGGTGACCACAAGAGACCCCATAAAGCCCCCTAGAGGCGCCCAACGGACCTCTGCAGCAAAGCGGTGCAAGAAATCAACGAGTCATGCGTGCTTTGCTTCCCGCGCTTCTCTGCACAGGATAACCTGACGGCCCCCAAAGCCCCAGCGAACACCGAAAACGACCATGAGAGAATCTGGATACCTTCTGACTGAACCAACTGCATAAGCATAAACCTTCAGAGCTCCTCGTGGACTTTTTGGATTGGGGTTGCTCCCCCCTCCCTCGCGCGCGGAGCGCGCCAGTAGCGGCGGCGGAGGCGCCGACAGAGTGGGCCCGGCCCCGATCCAAGAAGCCCGCGCGAAGCTCCGAAGGTTTGTGTATATGCAGTTGCTTCTTCTTCGACGCCCCGAGAAACCCCCACGACGGCCCGAGACTGCTCCAGCAGGGCCCCAAGACGACCCCACAACCAGGAGAGCCCAGAATCGAATCGACAAGTCGGATCGGCGATCGACATGAGTCGGATCGACGGATATCGGCAGCAGAGTCGGGAGAAGTCGAATCGGCAGACATCGGCAGCCGAGTAGGCCTCCACCGAGGAATCGGATCCCGAAAATCGGAATCCGAAGTCGAATGGAATCGGAATCGGCACCCGTCGAAATCGAGTCGAACCGAGTCGGCGGCATCGGAATGGGCCCTTCCCAAACCGCCGAGGCGGCCCCGAGGACGACGCCGCCGAGGCGATCTGGAGAGGCCGGCCTCGACTCAAAGCGTCCGTCGGTGGCCTCGGGAGAGCACGGCTCGGCTCGACTTCGAGTACAGTGGAGGCCCGACCACAGTGTAAGACCCAGCCCCCCCTCCTCCTCCTCCTCCTCCTCCTCCTCCTCCTCCTCCTCCTCCTCCTACAAGGAACCTTCCACAAGAAACCAAACCCCGAGACCTCTGGACGTCCATTGATTTTTGCTGTGGGGACGTCACGCTTTCCACAGCGAGACCATCAAAGCCCAAGAAGCCTGGGGCACCCGGGAGGCAAGCAGGGTGTTTCTTGGCGTGGGTCGCAACTGTAGAGACACAGCGCCCTAGACAGCCCCCGAGATCCCCAGGCGTCTCGCAACAGCCGCCCATGCAGTGACCAAGAAGCCCCCAAAGAGGCCCAAAGAGGGACCAGAGAAGACTACAAGGAACATCCAGGAGAAGACGCAACAACCATGGCATAGTGGCAGACACGCTCCGCTTCCAACATCACAACGCTGCTTCTGAGACTTGCACCATCGATGGTTCTGCCGAGCCTTCCGGCAGAGCTCGGCCGAACCTCCCTGAATGCGCTTCGATGCTGCGCTGACACGGCCGCAGGGTTT
This sequence comes from Prorocentrum cordatum, assembly GCA_963575745.1. NCBI lineage: Eukaryota > Dinophyceae > Prorocentrales > Prorocentraceae > Prorocentrum > Prorocentrum cordatum. The sequence goes on along the minus strand of CAUYUJ010019362.1, from coordinate 29,740 downwards.
ACCGCAGGCAGCTGGATAGAGGGGAAGCAGGCGGAGCAAGCGCCGTAGCAGGAGGTGGACAAGGCAGAGCGGACGCGCTCGCGATGGCGCCTGGCTCGAACCCCCGCGTCATGGCGTAGGACTTCCTGACAGGATGGTGAAGCGCGTGGTACGAGACAAAGGAGCAGGATGGAGCAGCAAGCATGACAGCGATATGCGCATGCAATCTAACCGAACAAACCATCAACGATCATCTGTAATCCGCCACATCCCTCTCGACGCCGTCGTAGGAGGCCTCCCCATCCGCCTATATCCGTTCCTCGCCCTCGTCCTCCTCCCCACTCCACCATCTTCCGTCTTCTCCTCGCCCTCGTGCCTAGATTGCTGGTCCTGGTAACCCAGCGCGTGGGGGACTGCGCTGTGTCGAGCGAGATCCGTCTCGTATTGCGGTTTTTTGGGGGTGTCCCTGCTGCCCTTTCCTGGTGTTGCATAGACGGTTTCTCCAAGAGGTCCGTTCCTTCCTCCTGCTTCCTCCCGGCGGGGGCCTGCAAGCCTGCCTGGCACTTGGCGGGGCCCATGGTCTCAGCACGCCCTTGGAACTGTGGTTGCCTTGGCTAGCGGCCCCTGCAAGAAACGATGCGTGCGCACCCGTGTCGGGCAGGCAAGGAGTTTCTCGGTGCTTCCGTCGCCATCATCCTCCACGTGCCATCCCAGCGAGACTACAGTGGAGGCCAGTTCACAAGAAACCTTCCACGAGAAACCCAACCCTGAGCCCCCAGGACGTCCATGTATATATATATATATATATATACACACATTTGGTGTGGGTACGTCACGCTTCCCATAGCAAAACCATCGAAATCCGAGAGACCCCTGCAGGCAAGCAGGGTGTTTCTTGGCATGGGGTGCATTAATTGCTGGTCCCTGGCGGGGGTGATGCCTCGATCGGCCTCTGGCCCGTGGGAGGCGCATGCTCGAATCGCATCCCGCGGCCGCTGCCCGAACTTTGCGTGCGCTGGCCGCGGCACCACGCACGGTGACGGACTCTGAGACCACCGGCGAGTGCTCCGGCCAGGGCTCGAGCAGCACCGCCGTGGGGCCCACAGTGATCGCCCCCTCCTCCCTCCCATCCCCATCTCCAGCCCTACTTAGAGGCCTCCTAGATGGGGTCGGAGTGGATGGAGGTCGGAGGATCGCGCCGCCCGCATCGCCGATGCATCGCCGATGCATCGGCGACATCGGCGATACATCGGCGACGCCAGCGTGCAGAAAATCGGGTTCCGCATCGAGCCGCATCGCCGATGCGGCGCGATTCTCCGACCCCTGTCTGCTCGGAACCCATCTGCAAGGCCTAGACCCTCCCTCCTCTCTCCTCCCCCCAGTCCGCCACGACCCAGGAACTCCCGGAGGTGACCGTATGACCGCCCGTAGGGGGCCGCATGCGAACCCCTACCCCTACCCCGACTGATCTAGGAGGCTCAGAGGTCCGCCACGGCCCAGGAGCTCCCGGAAGGGACCGCCGACCGCGCGCCGGCGAGGCCCCCCAGCTGCGCACGGCGACGGGACGAGCGCCGCTGTGCGCCCGGGGGGGTGGCCCTCCAAAAGCCCGGCGGGGGTGCCCAGCGGTGCCGAAGCTCAGCTGCCGAAGTGCACGGTTACCTTACGATCTCGAGTGTGTACTATTGGCTCCACTGGCGCAATCCTTCCCAGGAGTTTGGGCTTCTTAGTCAGCGACCGCAGGCGAGAGCGCCAGCGGCGAGTTGAGTCAGAGCGGGCCGTGCAAAGATGAATTAACCTAAAGGCGATGGGCCGGAGCCTCACGCGGCACCTTGGCGGGCAGGCCTGCGACCATGAGTTTGAAAATGCAGCGTCATAAGACCGCCCACGGCGAGGAGGCCCCGCGAGGCGAGGAAGGCGAGCCGCGGGCACGGGCGGCCAAGCGGGGGGGGGGGCGGGCGAGGAGGGGATCGTCGCGTCCCCGCCCCCGCCTGCCGCCCCTCGTGTGCCTCCTCTTGGGAGGCAGGCATCCGCGGCGGGGCTGTTGCGCTCCCCCCAGGGGGAGGTGGAGGAGGTGGAGGTAGAGGAGGAGAAGGAGGAGGAGAAGGAGGAGAAGGGGGAGGAGAAGGGGGAGGAGCAGGAGGAGAAGGAGGAGGAGGAGGAGGAGGAGGACGAGGCCCAGATCATCCCTCCCTCCCTCTCCCTCCCAATCCTCCTCGTGCCCTCCTCCAGACAAGCCCTGGTCGGTTGCCTCCCGCGTCCGCCCGAGAGGCTCCCCTCCCACAGCCCGCTCGGCACCTGTTCGCAGGCGGCCAGGGGAAGGCCGACAAGAAGGAGCTTCCTAGAGATTCCTGACGGCGACGCTGCGGCCGCATTTTTGCTCCTCCAAGATCACCTCGCAGGGACGCTGCAGGATCGCAGCGAACTTGATGAGGCAGGTGCCCCAGCAGAGAGCGAGACTGGCCGAGGGAAAGGTCAGTGCGAAGCGCACCTCTGAACCTCCACGGGTTTTCGGGTCCACGACAGCCTAAGTTTGGTGTCGGAGCCCCCTCTTTCCTCTCCCCGCGCCCGCGCGCTCCTCCAAGGAAAAACACCTCTGCTCCTCCATGCCGCCCAAGCAGGGGCGCCGCCCCTGCAGGTTCGTGCCGCCTCGGGGGCTGAACCCGCACGTGCGGTGCCAGGGACCCGTGCGGCCACGAAGGTGCCACGAAGGCCCTCACGATCCAGCTCACCAGCCGGCGTCCTCCTCCGGGTGCGGCGCCACTCTCGGAGGCCCGAATCTTCGTCCTGGGCAGGCCGGAACTGTTCCGGATGCGACAGCGGATGAGGACCTCGAGCCTTTCGACCCCGCCCATCATCCCCCGGCTAAACGGCCTCAAAGGGGGAGGAGGAGGAGGAGCAGGAGGAGGAGCAGGAGGAGGAGCAGGAGGAGCAGGAGGAGGAACATGAGGGAGTGGAGGAGGAGGAGGAGGAGGAGGAGGAGGAGGAGGAGGAGGAGGAGGAGTGTAAGGGCATGGGGCAGCTCCTCCAAAGCAAATTGCCGACGACAACATGTCTGTTGCGCTCCCCGATGTCTGTGATTGGTACGATCAGGAACCGCGCAAGCCCTCTGGGCTTGTGCCTATCAAGAATTATGTGCATTGCATGACTCCTCATTTCTGGTCTCGGCTGTTCTCCACTGGGTGGGAAAAGAAGAACCGGAGGAAAAGATGCGGGAGCGGGAACCGCAGGAGCGAGAAGGGGAGAAGGAGCTAGAGTAGGAGGAGCAGGGAGAGTTACATAAGTTATAAGCAAGAGGAGGAGCACCATGAGGATCAGACGCAGGGGAGTTGGAGGGACAACCCCTGTGATGAGCAGGAACAGGTGGAGCATGAGTTCGAGGAGCAGCAGGAGCAGGAGGGAGGGGAAGGCGGGATAGGATGAGCACCAGGAGGGGAGGACCGACGAGGAGCATAATGAGGTAGTGATGAGGGGCAACGGGGGCGGCGCTGGTGACGACGGCAACTGACATCTTGTGAAGCGTGATCAGCTGTGTCGAAGGAGATGCTTTCTGACCTCCCCACACACTGGCGCCCACCCAACTGATCTGTACTTCACCCCATTGGAATGGATCCCTCTCGACGCCTGCTCTGAGAGGCGCAGATCACTGCCCTCGGGGGACCCTGTCTACCACAGACTTCGGGGGCTCAGATCTCGGCATCCCGTATGCCGTATCTTCGGGTGGATCCCGTCTGTCCCTTCACGTCGCCATTCGCGCCGAATCTGCGTCGAATCCACGGATTCACACCAAATCTGCGTCGAATAATTTGACATCCGCGGGGAATCCGCGTCTGACACAATACCACCGAGAGTACCGCCACTTACAAGGCACGTTCTGGCCGCTGCGACGGCGAAGACGACAACGACGGCGAAAACAGCGATCATCGACGACGACGACGTCAACGACGGTCAACAGCTGTCGAAGCGACAACGACGACCGTCGACGCTGACAACGACGGCAACCATCGTCGACGACGAAGACAGCAACAGCCGACGACGAGGACGACCGACGAGAGCGACGATGACGACCTCAACGACCGTCGTCCACGACGGCCGCTGGTCGCGACCGTCGACGACGACCGTCGACGACGACGACGACGACGGCGACGACGACGACCGTCAACGTCGACGACGGGAAGACGGCTCCTGGCGGCCCAGAGGCTCGGAGCGCCACCCCGGCAGGCTTCAAGGCCCCCCCGCGCGCGGCGGCACGAGGAGGCCCGCGCGCTCCGCCGCCCCCCGAGGGGCAACGCTGGGGGAGGGCATCGGAGTTTCTCGGGTCGGGCGAAAGTTAACGGGCGAAGAACGGTATAAAATAAACTTTTTCGCTGTCGGGGGCGCCTGTCCCTGGGCGGCTGGAAAGTTTATTTTATACTGTTCGTCGCTCGCTGAGAAAGGGGGGGATAGCAAAGGGTGGGGTTGAGAATCAGCTCACGTAGCGATTTTGCCGGCGCCTCCCGGCGCCGGAGGCGGCCATGCGTCGAGGAAGGGGCCCCTCGGTGGGGCCGAAACCAGCGGCAGGCAGCAGATGTCGTAACCCCCCTTTCCCAATCCCCCCCTTTCGCCCGGCCCGAGCTTCGATCGAAGAAGAAAAATCGCCAGAGGCATAAACGTTCGGCGATCCGCGCGGCTGTCTTGCAGCCGCGCTGGGCCCCCCCCTGGCGGCGCCTCTGGCGCCGCGCCCGGCGCGCTCCGCGCGCCAGGAAGGGGGCTCCGGCGCAGATCCAGGAAATCCCGCGCGGAGTGCCGAAAGTTTTCTGTCCATGGTGTTTTTTCTTCTTCGGTGCGAGGGGGGGGGCCTCGCGGTTTCGAGGCTCGAGGCTCCCCGACGAGCTCGTCGGGTCTCGGAGCCGTTCCGGCCTCGGGAGGCCTTCGGGCGGCCGCGCCTCGCCAGGAGGCGTTCCGAAGGTGCGGCGGATCGCCCCGAACGGCCGCCGCAGGCCCGAGATCGGACCTGGAGACCACCAGGGGGCCAGCTCAGGGGGGCGAAACATCGAGCGGGCATTGGCGCTGCATCGCCGGTAAATCGGCGAGATGCCCGAACATCGCCAGTAAATCGCCGGTAAATCGGCATTGGCGATAAATTGGCGATACATCGCCGGTAAATCAGCGCGCGGCCATCTTACCCCTATCGGCGATCAATGGCCCCCCCCCCTGGTCCTACAGGGGAAACCCATGCCAGGAAACACCCTGCTTGCCTCCAGGGTACCCTGGGTTTCGTGGGTTTCGATGACTTTGCGCTGGAAAGCGTGACCTTCCCACAGCAAAACTCCATGGACATCCTGGGGTCTCCGGGCTGGGTTTCCTGTGGAAGGTTTCTTGTGGACTGGCCTCCACTGTACCCCCCCGAACGTTGCCCCTGCCCCCCTGCCCTCGCCGATCACGAGGGGCTGACGCGGCTGCTCGACGGCTGCGGCAGAAGGCGGCGGAAAAAGCGCACGCCAACATGGATTAGGGTTAAGTCGGGCGTGTCCCCCTACAGGGGGACCTTCGACGAAAAATAGAAGATAGTCAACAAATAACCCCAAAATGGTCAAAAAATGCTCCAAAAAGAGTCCCCAGATATTTTTTCACTGTTTTTTTAATTTTCCCCCCTGTAGAGGGACAGGCCCGACTTCAGATGAGGGGTCCATAGATCTGGCGCGTGGGGGCCAGATCCACGCATCGGGGAAGGCGGCCCCGACAGAGAAGGCCAGCGCCGCCTGGTGTGGCGACGGAGCGCGCCGGTGACCGTCGGCAACGGGGCCCGTCGCTAATCCACGCGCCTGGATCCATGCCAGCGCCCCCTCGAAGAACATCAGCTGTCGGAGATTCGCGCGGATCTCTCGGATGTGCGCTGGATACGCCTGTCGGCGCCTCTGGCGCCGCCACTGGCGCGAGCATGGCGCGGGTCCACGAGAACACGCCAGATTTCCAAATTTGTTTCTGTCTGCGCGACTGGCTGGTGCGGCCGGGCGGCGGCTACGGCCGTCCGCGGGCGCTGTCCCCAGGTCGGGCATGCCCCCTCACAGGCGGACTTTGGACGAAACATAAGACATGATCCACAAACATCTCGTCACAAAATCGTCCCCTAATTTGTTTTGCTTGTTTTTTCTCTTGTAGTAAAATATGTTGACAATTGTTTGGCTATTTGTTGTTGACTATTGTTTGACTATTTGACTATGTTTGAATATACCTCCTGTAGAGGGATGTACCCGACTCGAGGCTGATTCGGCTGCACGACGGCTGCGGCCGTCCGCGGGCGCTGGCCGTCGCTCCGACGCGGCCCGAGGGCCTGGCGCCCCCGGCCTTGCTCCGGGCTCCCCCGCGCGCGCCCCCGTGCGCAGCTGTGCGGAGGGAGCCCACACGCCGCCCCGTCCCCCCGGCGCTCTCGCGGCGGAGGCTGGGGCCAGGCACCCCTCCTCCTTTTCCTCCTCCTCCTCCTCCTCCTCCTCCTCCTCTCCTGCTCCTCCTCCTCCTCCCTCCTCCTCCTCCCCTCCCTCCTCCTCCTCCTCCTCCTCCTCCTCCTCCTCCCCTCCTCCTCCTCTTCCTCCCCCCCCTCCTCCTCCTCCTCCTCCTCCTCCTCCTCCTCCTCCTCCTCCTCCTCCTCCTCCTCCTCCTCCTCCCAGTCCTCCTCCCCTCAATCCCCCTCCTCCCCCTTCTCTCCATCTCCTCCTCCTCTCCCTCCTCCTCCACCTCCTCGTCCTCCTCCTCCTCCTCCTCCTCCTCCTCCTCCTCCTCCTCCTCCTCCTCCTCCCCTCCTCCTCCTTCTCCTCTTCCTCCTCCTCCTCCTTCTCCTCCTCCTCTTCCTCCTCCTTCCCCTCCTCCTCCTCCCTCCTCATCCTCCTCCTCCTCCTCCTCATCCTCCTCCCCCTCTTCCTCCTCCTCCTCCTCCTCCTCCTCTCCTCCTCCTCCTCATCCTCATCCTCCTCCCCCTCTTCCTCCTCCTCCTCCTCCTCCTCCTCCTCCTCCTCCTCCTCCTCCTCCTCCTCCTCCTATTCCTCCTCCTCCTTCTCCTATTCCTCCTCCTCCTCCTCCTCCTCCTCCTCCTCCTCCTCCTCCTCCCCCTCCTCCTCCTCCTCCGCCTCAGGGGGGAGGAGGCGTGGCGAGGGAGGGGGAGACGCGCCACAAGACGTCAAGAGAGACAACGGTGCCACTACCACCAGCTAGGGGGGTGGCCGCTCCCTCCCCTCGAGCTGGTGGCACCTCCTTCCCCGGAACTCTCTGAAGACATGACTGGAACGAGGTGCCACCAGCTCGAGAGGGTGGGACAGCCACCCCCCTGGCTTGTCTCTGGTGAAAGACGCGCGCCGGGGGACAAACAGCCAGACAAACAGACAAATCACCGCCACGGAAAGATGTCTGGGCCCACCTCGGGCGAGGCGGGTGGGGCCGTGGCCTCAGGCTCTGGATGAGGCCGTGGCCGTGCGCCGAGGGACGTGTCAAGGGACGTGCAGTGGGTAGAGGCAAGGAAACATGTGTAAGCACAAACCTGCTTTTTGGGGGACTCGCGCTGGAGCCCCCCTCCATGGCGCTCGGAGCGCGCCAGCCCCCCTCCCCCCCACGCTCACCGCCAGCAAACGACTCACAGGTCCCTACCACCGTCCGCACCACGTCCCCCACTGCTGTCCCCAGCACCACGGTCCTCACCACCACTGTCCCCACTGTTCCCACCACCGTCCCCACTGTCCCCACCAGTGCCCCCACCACTGTCGCACTGTCCCCACTGTCCCCACCACTGTTCCCACCACGGTTCCACTCTCCCCACTTTCTCCACGGCCCCAACCACTGACTATCCCCACTGTCCCCACTGTCCCACTGACTCCTCCGCTGTCCCACTGAGCTGTCCCACTGTTCCCACCACTGTCCCCACTGTCCCCACCACTGTCCCCACTGTACCTCTGTCCCATTATCCCACCGCCGTCCTCGCCACCGCCCTCACCACTGTCCCCACCACCACTGTACCCTCCACTGTCCCACTGTTTCCACCACATTCCCACTGTCCCCACACCACTGTCCCCACCACCACCGTCCCCACCACTGTCCCACTGCCCCCACTGTTCCCACCATTGTCCCCGCTGTCCCCACCAGTGCCCCCACCAGTGTCTCACTGTCCCCACTCTCCCCACCATTGTCCCACCACGGTCCCACTCTCCCCACTTTCCCCACGGTCCCCACCACTGTCCCACTGTCCCCACTGTACCCACCACTGTCCCACTGTCCCCGCCGCTGTCCCACTGTGCTGTCCCACCGTCCCCACTGTCCCCATCACTGTCCCACTGTCCCCACTGTCCCCACCACTTTCCCCACTGTACTACTGTCCCACCACTGTCCTCACCACCGCCTTCACCACTGTCCCCACCACTACCGTCCCCACCACTGTCCCACTGTCCCCACCACTGTCCCGCTGTCCCCTCACCACTGTCCCCACCACCACCGTCCCACCTCTGTCCGCACCACTGTCCCACTGTCCCCGCACCACTGTCCCCACCACCACCGTTCCCACCACTGTCCCAGCATCCCCACCATTGTCCAACTGTCCCGAGGAGCGGGAATCGTTTGCCGGCGGCGAGGGGGGGGGGACGGGTTGGGAACCCCCAGTGACCCCCCCCGGTTTTCCGCCAGCAGCGGTAGAACACGCTCGTTCTAACTTCAAGTTCTCCTCTCCGCTCCTCCATGCAGGGGGGAGCATGCGACCCATGGAATGAACAAACATTGAAGAATCGTGGGTTTCGGATCCGCGAGTGAATCAGTCTGGCATGTCTGTGATGGGGCTGCGGCTATGATGTCTCTTTGCTGTTTGACGGTGGTGATGGTGGGGTGTCTGTGATGGTGGGATTTGGAGAACGTCCGCCTCCCCTGACACTGGACGTGCTGTACTGGGTGCATGGGAAGGTCGTTGCATTCAAGTTCTGTGAGTCTCAATCTCCCCTCCCTCCCCCCCGTCCCATGCACTCACGTCCGAGAAGACACAGTCATGTGGACGCGCGGACGCCTGGATAGGTGTCGTCGCCTTCCATTTAGTGCGGGCGCTCGCGGACACACTGCCCTATACCTCATGCAGGGTGTTCGCGCAAGCTAGCGGCTGGCCGCGCGCGCGCGCCCTCCCAAAGAGGAGCACCCGCGTGCGATCGCTGCCCTGCCTGAGGGCCGCGTGCCGTCCTACGGGCCGCGTGCTACTTGGCTCCACTCACGGGCAACTTGCCGCCGCCGCCGCCTGACCTGATCCACAAACCGGTGCTGCCGGAGGTGACCCTGGCCCACGGTGCCCCCAGCTTCGGTTGAACCCACAAGAGGGTCCAACTGAAAGGGGGTGGTGCAATAGGTTCGGGGCAACTGTACTGCAAATGCACTGCGCCAGAACATTGCTCGGCATTGTACTGCAACGAATGTATTGCACGCGATGGCCCAGCAGTGCATCTGCGCACCAGAAGTTGCTGCACGCCCCAATTCTACGGCAACCCCGCATGCATAAACTCATCCTTGCACTGCGGAGCATGTATGAAAACCGGCGCTGTACTGCACCCACCGCCTTGTCGCTGGACCCCCCCTCCTTGGGGTCCACCATGCCAGCGTCTCGCTGCACCTCCTCGAGCCCGGAGGCTCTCTCTCTGGGCCTCGGGAGGGAGCGCCGAGGCGGCCGCCTGGGCCTCCTCGGCATCCGCCGACCCCGTCGGCGCGCGTGGGTCGCTTGCTCGAGTCGTCGTCTCCGTCCGTCCGTCGTCTCCGTCGTTCTCTGTCCCAGGAGGGCCCAGAATCGAATCGACGAGTCGGCTCGGCGATCGGGGCGGATCGGATCGGCGGAGATCGACAGCCGAGTCGGGAGACGTCGAGCCGGCAGAAATCGGAAGGCTAGTATGCCTTCACTAAGATATCTGAGCCCAACTCAGAATCCCAAGTCGGATCGAAGCGGAATTAGAAGCAATCTAAATCGAATCGAATCGAATCGAATCGGAGGAATCGAAACGAGCCCTGCTTTCCCTGCACCCTCCTCCTCAAGCCTGTCAGCGGAAGGAAAATCTGGCAAGGTGGTAATCGATCGAATCGAAGGGAAGCCCCTTCCCTTTGATCTGGGTCGCCCGGGGAGTCCCGGGGTGGTCCCTGGGAGGGCTTCAGAGGGGTAGGGCGGGGGGTTCAGATACGCAGTCACCCCTGGGGGTCCCGGCGCCTCAGCATGTACCAAGACAGGCCACGAGTGCCCGAAGAGGCCCCCGAGACGGTCCAGGTGGGCACCCAATCGCAAAAACGCTCGGTCCATAACGCCTTCGCGTCCGTCAGACTGCCCAAAAGGCCTTCCAGACGCCCCGAGAAGCCTCCAAGAGCACTCCCGAGAGGGCCCAAAGAGGCACAATTAATTGATGTGCCTTGTGTGTTTGTTCAAGGAATTTTGCGTTCTCGCCTTTTCCTCTTCCCGCCGCTCCTAGACGGCCTAAGAGACCCCCCCAATCACACCGAAACGGCCCAAGAGGACCCCAAGCCGGCACAAAACGCTTCCAAGACGGCCCAAGAGGCCACCAAAACGGCTCCAAGAGCGTGCCCAGACGGGGGGGGCCGAACGAACATTTCGATCCTTGGGCCCCGAGAGGCTCACAGGAGGCCTCAAGAGGCCCACAAGAGGTCTCCAGGAAGCCCGAGGAGGTCCCCAAGAGGCTCTCAAGATGCCCCCAATAGGCTCCCAAGAGGACCCGAAATTCCTCTCCAGAGGCTCCCGAGATCCTTGCGAAGCGACCCAAGAAGCATCCCTGAGGACTCTGGCCCACGTCAGCATCGTCGTCGCCGCCGCCGCCATTGTCGTCGTCGTCGTCCCCTTTAGGGTCGGCGGCACTGGCCGTAAGGCCCTCGCAATAGCTGCGGTCACCTTGGGCCAGGACTACCTTTGGGTCGGGCGTGTCCTCCTACAGGCGGATTTCGGATGCAAACTACAAAATAGTCAAAACATGCGTACAAAACGACACGAAAAATGAAAATTCGTCCCGAGACATGTTCTTATAACTGTTTTTTGAATATTCCTCGACTTCAGACTACCTCCTCTGACAACACTCGAGGAGGGCCGCGGGCACTCGAGAGTGGGGGCGCCACCGGCTTTGGGCGGGCAGCGCCCGCGCAGAGCAGCCGCGCACAGGGGATGCAGCCTGCAGGCGCCTCTCACACCATGCTTCCATCCAGCCCCGTCTACAGTAGGGGCCCGACCACAAGAAGCCTTCCACAAGAAGCCAACCCTGAGACCCCAGGACGTCCATTGATTTTTGGTGTGGGAGCGTCACGCTTTCCACAGCAGAACCATAGAAGCCCAAGCATGGGTATCCACTGTACTTCTGCTCGGGAGGGCGGAGAAACACGTGCAGGCCGTTGGCAAACAAAAGGTGGAATCATGACATAGAAAGCCGAGCAGAAAAAGCTCGGTGATTGCCCGCCATCCCACAGGCAAGACAGACGGAAGCCCGCTTCGACTGTTGAAGAAGAGGCGCTCAAGATGTAGCGGGATCTGGGGCTCGACGGACACACGTTTACCTGCTTTCAACGAGCCGCTTAATTTCTACCCCCTGGGAGGACTCACAGGGCGTGCGATCTGTGCAGCAGTGCGTTCAGGAAGGAGTGCTGCACACGCAGCTGCGAAATCTGCGTAGTCTCATTTACCAAACCCGTCCATCCTCTCGTAGTTGTCGTCATCCTCGATCTCCTCCGCCTCCCTTTCTCCTGGTCCTCCTCTTCTAGCTGCTACTCCTCCTCCTCCTCCTCCTCCTTCCTGGCAGATCAGACCACGCTCGCAAGCCGTCGATTCTGGCGTCTGATGTCACTCCGTGGCCGAATGCTGAACTCCGACAAAACAAAACAAACTATTGCGCCTGTCGAGCAACGGGTAAGGCCTGATCAAAGATCCGTTCGTCGCTCGAATGGGTCTAGACACCAGCAAGGCTGGAATTTCTTCGAATGGTGGGGGAATCAAAACCCACTTTTCATTGTTTGCGACAACGACCGTCACCGGCCCCGACACCCCCTCTCCCACCCCTGGTCACTTCACGAGTCGCGCCAGCGTCGTCTGCGAATTGGCCACTCTCAAGCATTCCCAAACGGCGCCGTCTGCGAATTAGCCACTCTCAGGCAACCGCAAACATTACCGGCCTCCTCCCGCACCCCCCATCCCCGGACACGCCCGCTATCGCTGGGGATACGTGCAGAATGGTCTCTTACTGACTGCTGCCCAGAGGCTGCCTCATACACCCTGGGACCGAGGGCCGCTGAAGC
>CAUYUJ010019362.1:0-12500 GCA_963575745.1 Prorocentrum cordatum | reverse complement strand
GCATCGAATTGGAACCGCGACCCCAGCTGGCGAATCGAATCGCATCGAACCGGATCGTAGGCGGCGCGCACCTGGAGGTAGAGGGGAGGGGGGAAGGCTTCTTAGAAAGAGGCCGCTTCTCAGAAGGGGCTGGCCGTACACCTGTAGGCAAGGCCCGCGCCTACTAAGAGGAAGCCTCCTTCTGAGAAGCCTTCCCCCTCCTCCTCCTCCTCCTCCTCCTCCTCCTCCTCCTCCTCCTCCTCCTCCTCCTCCTCCTCCGCGTGGGCGACCAAGGCCCCCCCTCTGGCCCCCCGGCCCTGTCCTGGGTGCGCCCTGGCCAGGCATGCGGGCCAGCAGTGGCGACGAAGGCAACCCATCGGAGTAAAACGACGCGAAGATCGGGACAAAATCGGATCGGGATAACTCGAAATCTCTGAGAATCGGCAGGTTTGGAGGATGTATTGGGCGCCGCGGCCGCTCCAGAGCGTTCCAGAACGCTCTGAGAGCGCTCCGGAACGCTCTGGAGCGATTTATCTCGATCCTAGCTCTGTTTTACGGAGCCTCCCGCACTATCTTGCTGGCTCGTGCGAGTCGACGCGGACCGACGCTGAATCGACGCCAGATCGACGCCAGATCGGCGCTGCCTCCTCGACCCGCAAGAGCTGATCGGCGCGAGCGCAGCCCGAATCGAGAGGGTCCACGAGGCTGGAAACGAGAGCGCCCAACACATCGACCCTCGACCCGTCCTCGCCCCTCCGGCCCCGCAGCGCCTGAGAGGCAGTGCGGGCGCGCCAGTCGCCCCTCGCCTCTGCCGAGAAAGCCGGGTCACCCCCATCTCGCCATCGCTCGGACGTCCATTCCCTGTGTTTTTCCGGTGTCGTGCGCGTTTTTTTTTCTCGCCAAATGATCAAGGATGCTCCTCGATGGTCCTCGCCGAGGAAAAAGACGCACACGTCCGAGCGATGCCAAGGACCTGGAAAAGGCGGCCGAACTCACCGCTCCTGACCAGTCACGATCTTACACTGATCCCTAGGATTGGCAGGCCCAGAGGCGACGACAATCTTAGGGAAGAGCCCTCAGAAACTGAGGGAATGCTTGAGATCGGCGTCGAGATGGTGATGCCAATCATGGGGATATGGGTATGCTTCAGGCTGGGTAATGCCTACGAGTCTGGCCAAGCGACTGATGAGCTCACAAACGAACCTCTCAAGAGGGGGACAGACGTCCACGGCGGCACCACCACCGAAAGCCGACAGAGGCGTCAGCGACACCGAGACCGAGGGACCACAAAACAACACGAAGAACGGGCACAATGCCAAACGGCAAACCGACAGCGCCTAATGCTGGGCAGGCGACTTGACACCTCAAACCGATGACGTCCGCGGCGACACCAACAGCGAGTCCTCCTCAAAATGGGCAGGAGCTGCTGTCAGTCTTCTTCACTCGTGACAGCAACAGAACCGACCCGACCGAGCGCAGCCGACTGCGAAGCAGGCGACCCGCCTAATCGTGGACAACCGGGGCGGACATCAGATTCAGACACCCGCGTGTGCAACATAACCACCCCGAGAGATCCCAAGAGACAAGGGACACTAACGTGCCAGGACACGGCGACCTTGAGCGAGAGCTCAGGGGGGTCGCCGGCGCGACACACTGCGCGCAGAGGAGGGCGCCAAAGTACGACCTTGCACGCAGCAAGCTTGCGCGCGAATGTCCACGCAGTCGGCCCCCCCCCGCTGCCACGTTAATCTCGGCGCTGGCCTGGAGGCCCACGATACTTGACCACCGTCCGTCCAGCCCCCCAAAGAAGGCTCCAGCGCGATGGGGAGCAAGCGGGCAGGCAATCCTCGGGAGCACGCGAGTGCTATTGCAAAGCGCAGGGAGAATAATTTTAAAATGATATGCATCAAACGATCCCGACCCAAAACGCGAGGCAGAATCACCAGAGAATGCTGGGACGCTTCTGACCTGGCGTCCGCGGCCTCCAGCCGTCACTCGTCGAAGACACGAGGCGGGACCCCCAAGGGAACACCGGTGCGCTTTGGGGCCCGGCGGCCGCAACATGCAGGGTGTGACAGGCGGGCCTGAAGCTCTGCCCTTTCGGTCAGACTCGGCGGCGAGCGAGGGGGGGCGGGGAAAGTGAGACGGAGCAGGCCCTCTCAGCCGGCGGCGGGGCTGCTCACAGGCCCTCGCGCCTTCTGGCAGGTGTTTGTTGTCTTCGGGCATGGCTTCGAGCACATCTCAGCAGGCCGCGGGGCGGCTCGAAGCTCCTGAGAAGGCCTGCTGCTTCTCACTTCCCCCCCTCGCTCGCCGCCGACAGACAACCCCGACCTGACGGGCGGGGAACGAGGACCAGGATTGGGTCGGGCATGTCCTCTGCCACGCGGATTTCGGAGAAGCATGGAAATTATCAAAACAAATTCAAGAATAGACCAAAAATCGTCCCCCAGCCTATGTTTTCACTATTTTCTGAATAGTCCTGACATGTCGGACTTAAGAAAAATACCGCTGGGACCAGACGGTGCTGCGCGAGGGAAGGATGCGCCGTGAGCGACCTGGGAGCCAGGGGCGAACAGACAGTCCGCAGGCCGCTGAGAGCCCCAGGGACCTGTCGGCGCGGGGGCGCCTTTGCAGGCGGCGGACCACACAGGCAGACTCAGGTAGGGCATGTCCTCCTACAGGTCGCTCACAAATAATCAAAAATCAATCAAAAATCGTTTCCCCTGATCAGTTTGACAATTATGAAATATTCCTTCTGTAGAGGGACACGCCTCACTCACAGGTAGACATGTGAGGCAGCAGGGCGTTCAAAGCAGATGCACATTCGGCCGCCCACGAGAATGAAGGCAAAGGACAATCCTTCGACTCTTGAAGCAACTCTTGATCAGGGAATGCATGAATACCCACTAATACCCATTATAACCATTTCAACGGCTGTATCCGTAACTTGAACAGTACGACACTACTGCGTGCCCTCCTCCGACATCCGATGCTCACCACCACACCAAGACACCATCAGAGTCCACTTGAGTGCGACACATCAAAGCGCAACAACAAGTTGTCAAGTGGTCCGTCCCCAGAGATGCAGACTAGACAGTGTGCCCACCAGAACCGCACGGAAAGAAACAAGGAAATATTTGAACTCAGCGCACCATGTGATAGAGCCCACACCAGTCATCCGCACACACAACTGACATCCGACAGAGGCGACTAAAACATTCTGCTGACGGACACGGCCGGGGCCCGGGCGCGTGCCAGTGTCTGCGGCTCCCGTGGGCAGAGCAGACGCTGCGCGCCTTGAAGCTGTAGTCGTCCTTCGAGATGTGGTGCGTTCCCCCGGAGCCGCTGACGCCGTACAACTGGGGCTGCCCTCAGAAGCTGCGCACCGTGCCCTCCACGTCCCACGGGTGCTCTGTGGACGCGGCTGCGTGCACCGTGGGGTGGGGCCCGGGCGGGGTGCCACGCCCCGGGGGGCGGAGCGGCAGCTGCAGCGGCGGCAGGCTGGGCCCCTCCCGCTCAGGGGGCGCGCATGTTGGAAGGGTAAACAGGATGTCCGGCCCAACCTCGATGTCGCTGCAGGTTTGAGGGTTGTCCTCCACCCACAACACCTGGACCACCTGGCTGCCTGGCGGGACGGGGCGGAACACGCGCGCCTTGTGCCAACTCCCGTGGAACTTGGCCATCACGGGAAGGCCCGGCCGCAGCTCCACCGGCTCCATACCAGTGGTGATCGAAGCCGTGCTGGGCGTCTGCGTCGAATCCTTTGGGGAAAAAAACCGTGAAGGATACCACTACTCCTCGGACTTATCCCAGGACGCGTCCTAGCTAGCATTTCGAGGCGAATTAAACCGTTGCGACAAGGGCCTCCTAGGAAGCCTGCGGAAGGCGAAAAAGAGGCAGGGGCAGCGGCATCCATACCTTTTCATCCTCTGATTGCCCGCCTCCCATCCCCGACCCCGCCGCCGCCGCCGCCGTCGTCCTGGCCGCCGTCGTCGTCGTCGTCGTCGTCGTCGTCGTCGTCGTCGTCGTCGTCGTCGCCGTCGTCGTCGTCGTCGCCGCGATCGTCGTCGTCGTCGCCGTCGACGTCGTCGTCATCGTCGTCGTCGTCGTCGTCGTCGTCGTCGTCGCCGTCGTCGTCGTCGTCGCCTTCGTCGTCGTCGCCGCCATCGTCGTCGTCGTCGTCGTCGTCCCCGTCGTCGTCGTCGTCGTCGTCGTCGTCGTCGTCGTCGCAGACGTCGTCGTCGCCGCCGTCGTCGTCGTCGTCGTCGTCGCCGCCGCCGTCGTCGTCGTCGTCGTCATCGTCGTCGTCGTCGTCGTCGTCGTCGCCGCCGCCGCCGCCGCCGCCGCCGCCGCCGCCGCGTCGTCATCGCCGCCGCCGCGTCGTCGTCGTCGTCGTCGCCGTCGTCGTCGCCGCCGTCGTCGTCGTCGTCGTCGTCGCCGCCGCCGCCGCTGCCGTCTCGTCGTCGTCGTCGTCCCCCGCCGTCGTCGTTGTCGTTGTCGTCGTCGTCGCCGCCGCCGTCGTCGTCGTCGTCGTGGCCGTCGTCGTCGTCGTCGTCGCGGCCGCCGTCGTCGTCGTCGTCATCGTCGTCGCCGCCGCCGTCGTCGTCGTCGCCGTCGTAGTCGTCGCCGTCGTCGTCGTCGTCGTCGCCGCCGTCGTCGTCGTCGTCGTCACCGTCGCCGTCGTCACGTCGTCGCCGTCGTCGTCGTCGTCGTCGTCCTCGGCAGCGGCATTCCGGTCGCCAGGCAGCGGCACCGGGCGCGGCGGTTCCCTGCGCGGCGCGTCTGGCCACGGCGGCCCCACGGGCTCGGCGGCCGCCAGCAGCCTCGCGGCCACAGGCGCCCCCTCGTGGGGCGGCGGCGCCTCCACTGGCCGTGGCGGCGCCCCCGCGCGGGCCGGCGCCTCCGCGGGCTGCGGCGGGGCCGGGGGGGGCTCCGCAGCGGCCGCGGGCGGCGGCCCCGGGGCCGCGGGCAGCGGGCGCGCGCGCGGGAGCAGCTCGTCGGGCGGAGGCCCGGGCGGCAGGGGCGGCCTGTCCGGCGGGGCCGCCTTGGCGGGCGGCTCGGGGCACTGCCTCGGGGGGGGGGGCGCGCTCGACGGGTGCCGGGCGCGCTGCTGCGGCCTCGTGGACGCTCGGGGCTCTGTGGGCTCTCTCGGCCCCCCAGGCTGAGCGCAGACATGCCTGGTCGCGTCGTATTGGAAACCAATCGGGAGGGGATTAGCTGTTTTCGGCACAGAAGCGACCTGCGAGGAAAAAAACAGCCCTGAGGGTCGAGACTTCTTGGGCCCCGAAATGAAACGAATATGTGAACATGACAACACTGCACGCATAGGATCGCAAAAGTTGTTGTGTCCAGCTGGAGTTCCTGCCCCTCACACACGGGACAAATATAATTCGCCCGCCCGAAGCCCCTGACGGCACAGATTCCTGCGTATGGTCTTCCGCGAACCTTACTGTATTCGGCTGGGTAACAATGAATAGAAAACCACGGTGAACGCGAACACGACCAGCCTTAGGAAGAGCACTTATCTGAATCAGAACCCGAACGGGTGCAATCAAATCTCCAAAACATTGCAATAGCACGCGTCCGAGAAGCACGCCCCCGGGTTCGCGTGAAACTGGTTCTAGGGTTCAATGATCGTCTTGTGGGCGTTCCAGAATGAGTGCCGCTGGGTACTCCAACAAGGCCAGCAGGTGCTCTACTCATAGAGTAGGAACAGACCAGAGCGCGATGGAGCCGAGTAGGGCAATTCTTGGAGACGTGTCGGTTCTGCGCTCCAGATCGGGATACGTTCCGTCTCCATCCTGTATAAATCCACGCGGGGACGAGACGGCGGACGGATAAGGAAAACGAGAGGGGCGACCCCGGAGGTATGCGGACATCCATAAAGATTCTCCATGTGTACGAGGCTCCTGGAGGCCTCTGGCAGCCGCCAGCGGCAAAACGTCCAAATCCATAAATGTCGACGACGATGACGACGACGACGACGCCTGGCCTTTGGAGCACACCCTCGAACAAACCACATTGTTCTAGCGAAGGACCCAACCTCAAAAAACAACTTTGGGTATCGCGGGCCAGGTGGGCCAGGAGCAACACTGCGGCTTTGACCGGGGGAGGGAAGCCGTTGGGCCCGTGGGGGAAGTGGTCTGCTTGCCGCGGGCCCCGCGCAGCGCCACCTCGTGCCCGAATTCCTTCCCAGTTCTCTCACCCTCCTCCTCCTCCTCCTCCTCCTCCTCCTCCATCTCGACCTGCTCCTCTCCCTCCTCCTCCTCCTCCTCCTCCTCATCCTCCTCCTCCTCCTCCTCCTCCTCCTCCTCCTCCTCCTCCTCCGCCTCCGCCTCCGCCTCCTCCTCCTCCTCCTCGTCCTCCTCCTCCTCCTCCTCCTCCTCCTCGCCTTCTTCCGAACGTGCGCGGCATGTCCGCTCTTGCCCGCCCGGCCCGCGGTGGCCCGAGCCCTGGGCCCCGCCGAGTCATTCCTCCTCCTCCTCCTCCTCCTCCTCCTCCTCCTCCTCCTCCTCCTCCTTCTATCGTATGTCTCCCCTCTTCGTCCTTGCGCCCGAGTGGCCGCGGCTCTGCGCACCGCAAGTCGCGGGGTCCCGCCGACGCGCGACGTTCGTTCGTTCGCAAGCCATGTCGCACGACACATCGGCTCAGCAGGGGAACGAAATCCCTGCCGCGCAGGATCAGCGGCAATCGCATATTACACCTGAGCAAATATGGGGCCAATGGAAAGGCCACATTGTTTGACAATTGCATTCCAGATTGGCTTTGGACGCCCGAAATGGGTACGGAAAAATGGGTACAATGCTCAACAGCCAATGTTGTCCCAAACCAACAGCGGCCGCTGTTGGGCAGGCGGTCTTCTGTCTCGAATGGACACAGGCCGCGGCGGCGCGGACAGCGAATCCTGTTCAAAATGAACAGGAACTGCTGTTAGGCATTGTACCCATTTTTTCTGTGCCCATTTCGGGCGTCCAGATTGGCTGTCTATACAATTGCTCTCCAGATTAGCTCTCCGGAAATGTCGGGGCTTTCACCGCCGCGCGACGGAAGAGGAGGAGGAGGAGGAGGAGGAGAGGGAGGAGGAGGAGGAGGAGAAGGAGGAGGAGGAGGAGGAGAGGAAGGAGGAGAAGGGGGAGGAGGAGGAGGAGGAGAGGGAGGAGGAGGAGGAGGAGGAGGAGGAGGAGGAGGGGGAGGAGGAGGAGGAGGAGGAGGAGGATGATGATGAGCGCTCGGCGGGGGCCTGGTCAAGCCAGGGCGCATGCTTCACACCACACACAGGCCGCTTCACGACAGCACCACCCGCATGTGGAAGCCGAAGGCGAGGAAGACAAAGATGAAGTACACCCGCGCGAATGCTGCCCGCCGTGCGTAATAAAAACTGCCACTCCAGCAATACTCCCAAGGTGTAGTGGCGAGCTCACGCTTCTTGCAACCACCAGCAAGAGAGGGAATTGATACTACACACAACGTGAAACACCCAGCTGAAATACTGCACCAAAGCCGCCAGCCATGACCACCACACCGTCACAATGCCGCGCGTCAACGCGCGAGCATACATGATGAACCGCCAGCACCAGCACGACAACGAAGAAGAGCCAGGATGCGAATGACACGCAGAAAGCCTAGGCCAGAGGCCACATCCACATCGCGACAACGCACACATGACTCCACCAGCCGCCGATACGGCACAAGGGCACACCAGGCCCTGGGCGAGGGGAATGCTAGCCGCCAAGGCTCGTCCCTCGACCCTGCATCAAAATTGCACTGAGCCAACTCCCACCAGAAAATCAACTGAACAAAACCAATCCAGTGGAAATGAGCCCAGCCCCGCAGGTAACAACAAAAATGCCTCGAACAAAGCACCGGCATGATGCGCACACCGTGCAACTGCACGCCCAGCAGCCCGCCAGCTAAGTAGCACAGCCCCATGAACACGAGGAAGACCACCTGGAAAGCGAAGAGCTGCAGCATGCAATCGAAGTGGGAGGCATACGAATTCAACCCGGCGTTGCCAGGAGCACCTGGACCTCAAGCAGCAGGGAGCGGCGCACCACCCCACATTAAGCCCCGGGACGACGGCCGAGCGGCGCTGCGGGGGGCCACTCGAGCCGACGTGGCTTGAGAGGAGGAGGAGGAGGAGGAGGCGGAGGAGGAGGAGGAGGAGGAGGAGGGCGCCCCGAAAGTGTCCCGGCGACGCGCGCGGGCCGCCCGCGGCACGGAGCAGCAGGCACGGGCGGCCGACAAACGGGCACAGGGCGATGATGGGCAGAGCGCGCGGGCGCATCGGGGGCAGCTCCTGGAGGGGCAGAGCGGCGAGGAGTCCCCGCGAGGCTGTGAGGCCACGGAGCAGGAAGGGTGTGCTGGGAGGAGGAGGAGGGGGAGGAGGTGGAAGAGGAGGAGAGGAGGAGGAGGAGGAGGAGGAGGAGGGGGAGGAGGAGGCGGAGGGGGGAGGAGGGGGGGGGGGGGGGGGGAGGAGAGGAGGAGGAGGCGGAGGAGGAGGAGGGGAGGAGGAGGAGAGGAGGAGGAGGAGGGAGGAGATGAGGAGGAGGAGGAGAGGAGGAGGAGGAGGAGGAGGAGGAGGAGGAGGGGGAGGAGGAGGAGGAGGAGGGGGAGGAGGAGGAGGAGGAGGAGGAGGAGGGGGGGGGATCGAGGATCGACGGGTTCGAACCCAGAAAGCTGCATGGTCACACATGTCTCGGGGCTGGACAGACCTCCCTTTAGTAAAACGCGGTTCAGTGAAAACGACCTCGGGCCAAAACCTGGCGGGCGCAAGCCTGGAAAATGACGGCCGCGGCGCCCTCTCAAGAACCGAGGGGGCAGCTCCTGGAGGCAGAGCGGTGAGGAGTCCCCGCGAGGCTGTGGGGCCACAGAGCAGGAAGGCTGTGCCGACATGGCTACTCCAGATTTCGTAAAAAAGGGAGGGGGTCTGGACTCTCAGACCTCCCCCGTGGGAGAACCCTCCAAAACATTGTCCCCAGACCCCCCAGGCCCTCCAAGATAGCCTGGAAGAGACCCCCCTCCGAAATGAGACCCCCCTCCTGGAGGCAGAGCGGTGAGGAGACCCCGTGAGACTGTGGGGCCACGAAGCAGGAAGGCCGTGCCGACATGGACACAGTCGGGGCGTTGACCTAAGGAACTCTAAAAATAAGGAACGGGGCCCCTTGTTTTCCATAAGTCAAACTTCGTCTTCCCATCGGGAAACATAAGGGAAACCTGAGGCAGGCTGTGAAACACTTAAGGAGCGTGGAGCCCCTCCCCAACGAAAAGGGTTCCTTCTTCAGGGCCCCGACTGTATGCGATGGGCGGGGGCCGCATGCGAACCCTCCCACTGGGGCCTTCGGTGGAGTTCCCCATGGGGCCACGAGGCGTGTGAGGGGTGTGCCGAGACGGGCATGCAGTGGGCGGGGAGTTAGCCTTCGGTGGAGCTCCACAGGGAGCAACCAAGCGTGTGAGGGGTGAGCAGGAATGGACATGCGGTGGACGAGGAGCCGAATGCGAACCCTGCCACTCGGGCCTTGGATGGAGCTCTCTGTGGGGCTACGAAACGTGAGAGGGGTGTGCCAGCATGGCTACGCGGAGGACGGGAAGCCGCATACGAACCCTGCCTCTGGGGCCTTCGGTCGAGCTCACCAGAGGGCCACGAACCGTGCGAGGGGTGCCCCTTAATGGTTGACATGTTCAGGGCAAATGCAGGAATGGAAGGAGGGACGAGGAGAAGGAGGAGGAGAACGAGGAGGAGGAATGAGGGAGGAGGGCGGGGCGCTCTATCTTCAGAGCCACCGGATTTTCGGGACATAGAACAGCACAACAAAACAAGACGGCGACGCCGCGACGACGGCGATCGATCCTCGACGACAGCTACGTCGCCGACGACGACCCAACATGCAGACGCAGATTCGCGACGACGTCAACGACGGTGGCGACGACGGTCCACCTAGACGCCGCCGCCGCCGACGAAGACGAAGACGAAGACGAAGACGACGACGACGACGACGACGACGACGACGACGGGGACGACGACGACGACGACGACGACGACGACGACGACGACGACGACGACGACGACGACGACGACGACGACGACGACGACGACGACGACGACTACGGGGACAAGCCGAAGCGTGGGAACGGTTCCCCGAGGAAAGCCTCAGCGACGGCGAAAGCGACGACGACGTCGACACCACGACGACGGCGGCAGCGCCCGTCGACCCCCGACGGCGGCGACGACGCCGGCGACGCGCCGATGACGGCGGCGTGGGCGGCCGACCCCCGACGACGTGAGCGGGAACGAGGCAGCACGGCGAAGGAACGGGGCGACGGGGAGGAGAAATACAAAGAGAACGGGGAGGAGGAGGAGGAGGAGGAGGAGGAGGAGGAGGAGGAGGAGGCGGAGGAAGGAGGATGGAGGAGGCGGAGGAGGCGAAGGGAGGAGGAGGGAGGAGGGGGGTGGGTGGGGGGGGGGCGGGGGGGGGAGGCGGAGGAAGGACGGAGGGGAGGAGGAACGGAAGGAACGACGGAGGAGAAGGAGGACGAGGAGGGCAGGGCAGGACGAAGAGGGACGAGGAGAAGGACGAGGGAGAGGGACGAGGGAGGAAGACGACCACGGACGACACCAGCAGCAGCAGCGGCAGCAGCAGCGGCAGCAGCACGAGCACCGCTGACGGCGCGGCCTGGGCTGCTGCGGTGGCCGCTGCCCGCCCTCCGCGAGCGGCGGCGGCAGGGCCCAGCCGGGCGCACGGGGCGCCTCGCGGGGCGCGCGGCGGAGCCCGGAGGGAGAGCCCGTCTCGGGGGGATCGAAGTGGGTGCGGGAAGGACTGTGACAGAGACCGGCAGGGGGGAGGAGGAGGAGGATGCGGAGGAGGAGGAGGAGGGGAGGAGGAGGAGGAGGAGGAGAAGGAGGAGGAGGAGGGAGGAGAAGGAGGAGGAGGAGGAGGAGGAGGAGGAGGGGAAGGAGGAAGAGGAGGAGGAGGAGGAGGAGGCGAAGAAAAAAAACAGGTGGCTACTGGGGCGATATTACAAAGCGGTTTGCGATGATCGACCGGGTGGGAGGAGTGTGGAAGAGGAGTAGCTGGGGAGGAGGAGGAGGAAGGAGGAGGAGGAGGGAGGAGGAGGAGGAGGAGGAGAGGAGGAGGAGGAGGAGGAGGAAAGGAGGAGGAAGGAGGAGGAGAGGAGGAGGAGGAGGAGGAGGAGGAGGAGGAGGAGGAGGAGGAGGAGGAGGAGGAAGAGGACCAGGCGGCGACGGCGAGGCGGTGACAAAGACCGACAAGGGGGAGGAGGTGGAGGAAGAGGAGGGGTAGGAGCAGAGGAGGTGAAGGAGGAGGAGCAGAGGGAGGAGGAGGCGGCGACGGCGGCGGCGGCGAAGACGGAGGCGGAGGCGGAAGAGGAGGAGGAGGCGGAGGTGGAGGCGGGAGGGTCCTGTCCGTATTGCACAGGAGTCGCTGCCGGCGTCGCCGCGGACTGTGTCCGCTCCGCAGCGACCTGGCAGCGGCCGCCGTCGGAACAGGACAACAATGTGCTGCTGGGCAGTGTGCCCACCGTTTCCGCACGCGTGCTGGCCCTCGGCCAAAGCGGGCATAAGGCCGGCATCGGGCGCTGTTCTAATTGAAGAAAGGAGGAGGAGGAGGAGGAGGAGGAGGAGGAGGAGGAGGAGGAGGAGGAGGAGGAGGAGGAGGAGGAGGAGGAGGGCGTAAGGCGGCATCGGGCGTATTGCTATAGTGAAGAAGAAGAAAAAGGAGGAGGAGGAGGAGGAGGAGGAGGGAGGAGGAGAGGAGATGGAGAGGAGGAGGAAGGAGGAGGGAGGAGGAGGAGGAGGAGAGGAGGAGGCGAGGAAGGGAGGAGGAGGAGGATGAGCAGAAGGAGGAGGAGAGGAGGAGGAGGAGGAGGAGGGGGCAACAACGCCCAGCGGCGGACGCGGGCTGTAGGCCAGCGGGCGGAGCGACGACGGCGGTGGGTCCGCTGGCGGGGACTGGCGGAAGCTCGGCAGTGGCAAGGGTGAGTGAGAACGGGCGGGCTCTCTAAGAAAGCTGGGAAAGCCTCTGACCTTATATGATGGACCCGTTTTCGACCACCACCACCATAAGTTGGAGGGGGGAGGGAGGTGGAGGAGGAGGAGGAGGAGGAGGAGGAGGAGGAGGAGCCCTTCCCCCTCCAACGTATGGCGGTGGTGGTGGTGGAAAACAGCCTCCTCATTATAAGAGGTTTACTGGGCCTTCCCCGAAGAAACACAAACAACTTCTCAGAGGGCCGGCGAGCTCCTGAGAAGCCCCGCAGCCTTCTGCGAAGGCCTCCTCCATCTCTCTTCCCCCACTCGCTCGCCGCCGAGGTGAGGCGTCAGCTTTTGAGAACTCATTGGTAAGGGTTGATCAGGCCCTCACGGGCCCTCGCCTGACGGCAACTGACTCGCTGCGAGTGTGGTACTTGTGAGATTCTGCCTGCCGATAACTGGTCCAACTTTAGGACCGGCAATAGCGACTACAGGCGGTTCACCGCCATATCACGCGAAGAAACTCAAACTTAAAAAA
>CAUYUJ010019361.1:155655-181709 GCA_963575745.1 Prorocentrum cordatum | reverse complement strand
TCTTCCCCTGATGACGGCCTGGGAGTGTCCGACCCCCCCCCCGCATATTGTTTTTTACACACAGGTTTCCCCGGAGTGGGGTTTTCGCATGCATGTTGATCAAAATGCCACTCTCGCTGAGGCGCCGGCCTCATTTCCGGGCCCCGCTCGTTCCGAATCGTGCTCCCGCTGCAGCGCTGGCCTCATTTCCGTGCTTCCGCTCGTTCCGAATCGTTCTCCCGCTGCAGCGCTGGCCTCATTTCCGCGCTTCCGCTCGTTTCGACTCGTGCTCCCGCTGCAGCGCTGGCGTCATTTCCCGTGCCATGCCGCGGCATGCAATGCAATGCTCGGTTGATGCTACGCTTTGCGGTGCTCTTCTACGCCATGCCATGCCGTGCTCTACAATGCATCGCGTACCCTTTCGGGATCATTGCCCTGCTCGACATCCGACTGTGCGAGTAGAGAGGGGATCTGCGCCATGGTAAGGGATGGGGAGAGGCAGGATGTCAGATATGACGCGAGCGCACCTAGCTTGTCCTCCCCCCCTCCCCCTCCCCCTCCCCTCCCCCCTCCTCCTCCCCGCCTCCTCCTCATCCTCCTCCTCCGCCTCCTCCTCCTCCTTCTCCTCCTCCTCCACCTGCTCATCCTCCCCCTCTTCCTCCTCCTCCTCCTCCTCCTCCTCTCCTCCTCCTCCTCCTATATTCTCCTCCTCCGCCTCGATCTCCTCCGCCCTCTCTCCTACTCCCTCCGCCCGCCTCCGCCTCCCTCCTCCTCCTCCCTCCTCCTCCTTCTCCTCCTCCTCCTCCTCCTCCCGCCTCCTCCTCCTCCTCCTCCTCCTCTTCCTCCTCCTCCTCCTCCTCATCTTGCGCTCCTCCTCCTCCTCCTCCTCCTCCTCCTCCCGCGTCCTCCTACTCCTCCTCTTCTCCTCCTCCTCCGCTTCCTCCTCATCTCCTCCTCCTCCTCCACTGCCTCCTCACTCCTCTCTCCACCCTCCTCATTCATCCCTCCTCCTCCTCCTCCTCCTCCTCCTCTACTGTCCTCGGTCTCCTCTTCCTCTCGTTATTGCGTCTCCCTTGTCCTGCCCCAACCTGCATATCCGCTCCTCCCACCTCCTCCTCCTCCTACTCCTCCTCTTCCTCCTCCTCCTCCTCTCCGCCGCCGCCTCCTCCATCCCTGCCTCCGCCTCCGCCCTACCTCTTCCTCTCCTCCCCTCTTCCCCTCCTCCTCCTCCTCTCCTCTTTCTCATCTCCTCCTTCTCCTCCTCCACCGCCTCCTCCTCTTCATCCTCCTCCTCTTCTCCTCTTCCTCCTCCTCCTCCGACCCTGCCCACTCCTCCTCCTTCTCCTCCTGCTCTCCTCCTCTTCCTCCTCTTCCTCCTCATCCTCTTGTTCCTCCTCCTCCGCCTCCTCCTATTGCTCCTCGGCCCTATCCTTCGCCCCCGCCCCCACCGAATCCGCGATAAGCACCCCTCTCCCCCCCTTCGCCTCCGCCTCATCTGACCCGTTCGCCCCCTTTTCGCCCCCACCCCCCCTGCTCCGTCAGACAGCCCCTTCTCCGCCTCATCAGCATCAGCATTAGCATCAGCATCAGCACCAGCATCAGCAGCAGCACCAGCATCAGCATCAGCATCATCATCATCATCATCATCATCATCATCAGCAGCAGCAGCAACACCATCATCATCACCATCACCATCACCATCACCATCACCATCACCATCATCATCATCATCATCATCATCATCATCATCATCAGCATCATCATCATCAACAGCAGCACCAACATCAACATCATCATCATCGGCATCATCATCCGCATCATTATCATCGCCACCATCAACATCATCAGCATCATCATCATCATCATCATCATCATCATCATCAGATTCAGCATCATCACCATCACCATCATCAGCATCATCATCGTCATCATAAATATCACCGTCATCAGCCGAATCATCAGTATCCGCAGCAGCATTGTCATCATCAGCATCATCATCAGCATCATCATCAGCATCATTATCAGCAACATCATCATCAGCAGCATCACCACCACCATTATCATCAGCATCATCAGCATCGTCATGATGACCACCAACATCGTCAGCATCATCATCAGCATCGTCGCCATCGGCTTCATGTTCATCATCAGCCGCATCAGCACCACCATCACCATCATCAGAATCATCATCGTCAGCAGCAACACCATCATCATCAGCAACATCACCATTACCATTACCACCATAACCATCATCACCATCATCATCAACATCATCATACTCATCAGCATCGCCATCAGCACCTTTAGCATCACCATCACCAGCATCATCTTCACCATCATCAGCATCAGCATTATCACTCTCACCATCACCATTGACATCACCATCACCATCACCACCATCACCATCACTATCATCAACACAATCGCCACCATCAACACCACCATCACCGTCATCATCATCATCATCATCATCGTCATCAGCATCGCCATAGTCGTCATCACCCTCAACATCATCGTCAGCACCATCATCATCGTCATCATCATCGTCATCCTCATCAGCATCATCAACATCATCATCACCTCCAAACGCACCATCATCATAATCCGCAACATCATACTAATTATCAACATAATCGTCGTTGTCGTCATCATCACCATCATCATCATTACCAACACCATAACTATCACCACCACCATCACCATCAACTTCATCATCAGCATCATCATTACCGTCATCATCACCACCACCATCACCATCACAATCACCAGCATCAAAATCATCAGCAGCATCATCATCAGCCTCATCATCACAACCACCACCACCACCATCATCACCCTTATCCTCATCCTCATCCTCCTTCTAATCATCATCCTCTCCAAGCTCACCATCTTCATCCTCATCCTCATCCTCATCCTCATCACCATCATCAGCATCACCACCACCATCATCATCATCACCATCATCATCATCATCATCATCATCATCATCATCATCATCATCCAACTCATCATCCTACACCTCATCATCATCATCATCACCACCACAATCATCATTATCTCCATCTGCTTCATCATCATCAGCCTCATCAACCTTATTTTCCTCCTCCTCCTCAACCTCCTCCTCCCTCTTCCAAATCCCTCTCCTCCTCCTCCGCCTCCTCCTCCTCCCTTTCCTCCCCCTCCTCCCCCTCCTCCTCCTCCTCCTCCTCCTCCTCTTCCTTCTCCTCCTCCTCCCCCCCCTCCTGTTCCCCTTCCTCCTCCTCCTCCTCCTCCTCCTCCTGCTCCTCCTCCACCTTCTCCTCCCTATCCCCCTCCCCCTCCCCCTCATTGGTTCCCCAAGCGTCCGCATCTTCGCAGCGATCTGAATGGTTCAAACTTACCTAGTAGCAACCGTGATCCATCTCTGGCTGTGCTTGTCCGGGGTTTTATCCGCCTTGGTCATTGAATGTTTACCCTACTTCATTCACGCGCTTGGCGCAGCCAGCTGTAATGTATTCCTTCTGGCCCCGCTTGTAGCATTCTCGCTCGCCAAAAAGGTGCGTACCCTTTGGCGATGGGCTTGCCGCCCATCTGCTTTGCTGGCCTACCTGATCCTTGGTACCCTCCGCAGTTCCTTTTGCCGTGCCATGTCGGCCCGCTCGGGCGGCCTCTGCCCTCGCCGGTGCTCTTGCCTTCGCCCTCGGCCTCGCACTCCCGTGCGGCGTTGCCCGTCCTGCCACGTTTGTGGCAGCTGCCTCTTGCCTTTCCTTCGTCGGCCCATCCGCACATCTCCATCTCCTCAACTTTGATCTTCATGCCATCCAGGATTCCCGTCAGCCTCGGCAGGCCGCCGGTTGCCTTCGTCGTCGTGCTCCCCTTGTCGTCCTCTGCCTCTTCACAGACGCTCCCGCTGTCCATGGCATCGCGGCTCGTAGTGTCAGCGTCTAGTCGTTTCTTGCGAGCCCACTCCTCACATTTGAGGTACATTATGCGACTCAGTGGTCAGCGACTCGGGCGTCTTAAAACAGTCTTGTTGCCAATTAACACCACTCTCCCGCATGCGGCACAATGACTCTCGGCGCTGTGATCTTGCAGGGAACATGCAGCTCGTAAAATCCAACCTCTTGCCCATCTTCTCCACTCATGCGCTCCAATGTTCTAATTGAACCGAGGTGTCGCTTGCCTTCTTGGGCCTCTCGGGTTTCATGGCTGAGCTCATCTTGGCCGACACAGTTACCCCGCTTACTGCATGGTGCCACTTATATGATATTCTCATGTAGACGATCAGCCCGTCGCCCTCTCTTAGCCCCTGCAATTTGCCGCGCGCTTCCACGCTCCAGCTTTCTCTGTGAATGCGCACCGCAGGTCTTCATCAAACTTACCAGTCTCGGCCTCGTCC
This sequence comes from Prorocentrum cordatum, assembly GCA_963575745.1. Taxonomy (NCBI): domain Eukaryota; class Dinophyceae; order Prorocentrales; family Prorocentraceae; genus Prorocentrum; species Prorocentrum cordatum. Next base: position 177,352 of record CAUYUJ010019361.1, on the reverse strand, counting down.
AGTTCGTCCTCTTCTTCTCTTTGGGCTTCTCCATTTTGTTTCCTCCAAGGTGGCTCTGCTATATTCAGCTGCCGTCATTCGTCTGTTCAGCCTTCTTATCGTATCGCCTTCCCCAATCAGATCTGGCACTGCTCCGTCCATGGTTACCAATTGTGCCTTCAATGTTTTGAGCGCCTTGTGGTTCTCATTGTTGACATGTGCCAGTGCATTAAACAGTCGTTCGTTCCATTCACGGAAATTCGCCCAATCTTCGCTAAAGCTTTTGAGCGTCCGGACAGCTGTGGACTCGCTTATGGGTCTCCAATGAGTTTTGTCCCTGTCTGGCATTAGCGTATCGAATATTGGTGCGAGTATTCGGTTCGTGTTCGTTTTTTTCCGATTATCTTCTCCCTCTCAGCTACGCCCGACATCACAATTGCTGTTTTTGTCTTGTGCCTGTTCTCGCGATTGACTCTGCTCGGCAGCGCTGAATTGGTATTGCCAAACACTTTCATCAATGACATTGCGTGCTTTTTGGATAGCTTTTGGTTGCCTGAACGTTCTTGGTCGTCCGGGTAATTTGACATTGCATCGTGGTGGCTTGACGAACTCATCATCGGCTTGATTGTTAGCCGTCAGGCCGTTACCTCCGAACTTGGTGAGGTTGTATTATCCTCGATCCATTTCTGTCTCATGGTTGGCGGGTATTCTGGCTCCTGGTCTCGCTGCCATAACCTCGCTCCGGTACCATTCAATTTTAGCAGAACGATTGTCATGAGGATGTGGCACTCTGTCTTAGAAGAAAATGAAAGTACCACAAGATGTCGTGCCGCGGTGACGCGGAATTCAATACTTGAACCAAGCGCCAGCGGTTGCACGGTTGCACAGTAGCTTGGTGTCTTATACCGACACACCGCCTCCCCCCTCCTCCTCCTCCTCCACCTCATCATCATCATCATCATCATCATCATCATCATCATCATCATCACCATCATCACCGTCATCATCATCATCATCATCATCATCATCATCATCATCATCATCATCATCATCATCATCATCATCATCATCATCATCATCATCATCATCATCATCGGCGAGGCCTTCGCCGTCCTCACCAGACATGGTCACGACGATGATCATGATGAGCACGATCATCACGGCCACCGCCGGCGCAACTGCTGAAACGCACCCCCCCCGTCGACGCAGGACGCCCCCGCCGGGCTTCCCGCGCCGACGACGACGACGACGACGACGACGACGACGACGACGAAAGCGGCCGCGCCCGACGCCGACGCCGTCGCCGCCGACGCCTGCGGGCCCCTCGGCGGCGGCGGCCCGCCGGCGGCTTCCGCCATCGCGGCCGCGCCGCGCCCTGGGGCGGGGGCGGCGGGACGCGGGGCGCCCCGGGCGGGCTCCTCCGGGAGCCTGCGGACCAGGGCGAGGGCGAGGACGGGGAAGATGACGTCGCCGTCGTCGCCGTCATGGGCGGCGACGATGGCGGTGGCGATGACAGTGGCGGTGGCCATGACGTCATCGTCCTCGCCGTCCTCGGGGGGGGGCAGGAGCATCTGTTTCTAGTGGATTTTGAGCCCGGGGGGGCGGTGGGGGGGGGGCTCCCCAGCGACCCTGATGACGAGGGCGATGACGACGGTGACGATGACGATGACGGTGACGATCACGATGGCGGTGACGATGACGGTGACGATGATGGTGACGGTGACGGTGATGATGACGTCGTTGTCATCACTGTCATCGGGGGGGGAGCATCTGTTCTCGTTGTTTTTAGGCTGTTACCGTTGTTATTATACTGCTTCCCCCATTCTCTGTCCTCTCTCTCTCTCTCTCTCTTCGCTGGCACCTTGGGGGCGAAGGAGATGTGGGCGCACTTCTGTCGCACGGCAGAAAGTGGAGGAGGAGAAGGACCAGTGCAAACCCAAGACTCATCAACGATGTTGCAATCACCCTCCCTCCAAGCGCCCTCTCCATAAGCTCCCATAAGGACCTATCTTCGTTGCGGGAAAAGCCCCGCCCGTTGGAATACAACCATCTGAAAATCTTCAACCGTACTACAACACTATTCCTGGGACTCCAACGCCGCGGATCAACATTACTGCTGCGACTTGACGATCTTAAATCGTGACAGAAAACCATTTCTGGGACGTCAACACGACCGTCGCGCCCTGACAGTCCTGAGTCGTGCTCAAGCACGACTGCTGGAACGTTAACGATAAGAGCCCTTGAATCTGTTATACAAGGTTAACGCGAATGTGCGCGGCAAGGCCATCGCCAGTGGCTTTGACAACGAAAACGTCCGACAACAAGGCCACGCCGTCGAGGTCCTTACGCCGGCTGGCCCTATCGAGCCAAGCATCCCAGCTGAGCCCGGACGCTGACCTTAGCACGGCGGTCCCGCGCAATTGCTTTGCGCGCCGGGATCCATCTAGACCTGGCAGCCGCACCTCTGAAGGGGTGTTTCTGATTCCGGAGCCGACAAGCTTCGAACGAAGACCCTGATGACCCAGGCACTCTCTCGTACAAGTCTGCATCTAGCCTGCCTGCCTGCGTGTTCGCAAACGTCCCCATTCCCACCGAGCCGGCAAAGCGGACCAGAGCTACCACCTGGTTGGACGGCCACTCGTTGGCAGCGTGCCAAGGCAGGCAGTTTCGCAGCGCCATGGGGTTGGCAGTCTGTGCGGCCACCGCGATGACTAGCGCATTGTCCGGAACCTCTCCGCACGCAACCTTGCAGCGCAAGGTGCGGAGGCACAGCCTAATGGAGAGCCGAGGTGCCCCATCCTGTGGCTCCACATGGAAGTTGGCGTTGCCTACGTAGCTGACTTTGACCACTCCTATGGCTGGTGGGGCCAGCATCGCCCGCCCATGCCCACGAGGGCCCACCACTCAGGTGGAGAAGCCTCTGGAGCCTTCACACGCCCACCTCGGAAAGACCGCTCCCCGTTGCGCCGACGATGCTGCAATGCTCCCACTCGAGGGATGAAAAAACGACCCTACCCTGGGTTACAAGTGCGTGGTCTGTAAACCTCCTGGGAGCCCCCAGAGCCTAGAACCGCCAGGACGCGGCACATCACGCAGGGTTTACCCTGTCAACCCACAAGAGTTTCAGCGCACAGCGCCTCGTAAACCAGGGTAGGGGCGTTTTTTTATGCCCTTGAACCACCTCTGCTCCCGCCGATCTGCACGCTGGTCTCTCGGCCTTTGGGGCGCAGGCCGCGCCTGGAGACGGGCCCCGTGTGCCGGCGGTTGTTCCGGCAGACGGTCGGCCAATTTCGTGGCATCGTGCTGCGCACAGTGGCCCCCGCAGCAGATGCACCCCACCGCTCGCGCGTGGCCCCCGCGCCCGCGGGCCTCCCTTCTCAACGGGGCCGCCGAGAAGGCGGAGATAGAGGGCCAAGGCGAGCGAGAGGGCGGAGGCGAGAGACAGGGAACGGTGCGGGGCGGGAGCAGGCGAAAGAGGGGAGGGAAAGGGAGGTGCAACGCAGGCGGCGAAAAGGCACCGGCCTGGAAGCTGCGCTACACCCGAATGTGCCCGGTAAGGGAAGTTGAGGGGCGCCGAAGTCTGAGCTGGCACTTGCCACGGCGCCTGACTGGAGGGGCACGCTGCTGCCAACGACTGGGGAGGAGGATGCGGATGAGGACGAGGACGAAGATTTTTTTATATAAAAAAGAGTCGGGGCTCAAGGGGAGGGTGAAAGCGGAAAGGGGAGGTCGAGCCCTCTGCCCGCGGAGACCGCGTATGATGCCGCCGTGCGCTACGCGCACGTGGTGGAGCAGCTCAATCTGCCCCGCACAGCGCGCGATCGGCGGGGCGCACCGCCGCCGACCAAAGATCTGAACACAAGTCATCCACAGCCGCTGCGTGAGGACAGGCAAGAAGATTACGTACACAAGATGAGAGATGTGTGCACGAGGCGGAGCAGCCCAAAAAAACTCACTGCAAATGTCACGTGCCTCACTCGTCAGCTCTATTGATTCACCAACCATTCAGTCCATTCCTGTAGCTCCTCCATGTATCCAGGCACGCCCCGTAAATGCCGTGCTTCGAGCTGGCGCGTGACGGTCACGGGATAGCGCTTCTCGCCCAAGATGAGTTTGGCCTGGTCATCCTTCGCCGTCTTGGTGATCCTGCATGCCCTGATGAGCTGCGCCGCCTCCTCGACCTTCTCGCAGCAGTTGAAGTCCCCCACCGTCTTCTTGAGATGCGCCACGTTGGCGCTTCCGACCTCGTGTATCTCTGCCAGGCCGACCAGGAGCACGCCGAACATCAGAGTATAGAGAGGCCCCAGTAGTGGCATGTCGGGGTTCTTCTTCCGCACCTGCTTGAGTAGCGGGGGGAGCGGCTCGCAGAATCCCTTGTCCTGAACCTGGATGCCCATGTGTTTCTTCTCGCCCTGGTTGAGGCTCTTGCCCCCTCGCTTCGTCCTTGGCGGGGCAGCTGCTGGACCTGTGGGCCCGCGCTTGCCGTCGTTGCCAATGCTCCCAGACGCTGGCGAGGATGCCTGGGGGCGCCTTGTTGCCCTCACCGGAGGCACGTGTCGTAGTAGTTGCGAAAACCTGCGATCTGGCGCGAGCCCGACGAGTACCACACTCCGATGCAGTAGGTAATGGCCGATGTGCGCTCAAGGTTGGGCGTCTCTGCACAGGTCGAAGCTCCTTCACAATCCAAGGTTTGTTCGATGTGTGGACTGGTACGGGTACATGAGAAAGCACATGGCGTCGAAACGCGTCCACTGAGCCACAAGTCAACGGTGACGACGCTGATTTCGTATTCGTGGTCGCTCTCTGGGTTCGGGTTTTCGCTCGTAGTCTCCGAAATGGTCGTGCAGATGAAGGCCTCGTCGTCTCGAACTCGGTCTGTGTCGATCGCTGCTCGATATACTGAGGTAATGATGGTGCCGTTCGTCGTGCACGTGTGCTCGATGTGCTGCGTGTCCATGCTCGTGAAGTAGATGGTGCCGATGACGCTCGTGCAATAGGTGTGCGTGTTGACGGGTATGGAGGCCGTGTGGGGGCTCCAGAGGCATCGAAGGCTTCATGTTGAGGGTCCAAAGGGGCCTCTGGATCGAGATCACGCGATACCACAACACGGCCTATAGGGCAGTCTAGTTTTTCGGGCGGGCTCTCAGTACATGGCGTGAGCAATGATCTCTGGTACGAGATACCGTGTCACATCTCAGGCACTTGTTGTCAAGGATCAGCAGGCCGAGCACGCTCCTCATGGCGTGGCATGACTCCTTGCTGTGAGTCTGATGCGCGCGTAGCGCAGCGAGAGACGGGAAGGTGCGGCCGCAGACCGTGCCGTCTGCCAAAGTAATTTCGCACGAGTAGGTGGGTAGGTCATCCACGCCCGTCACCTCAGTTTCCGTAGGAAGAAACTCCTCCAAATGGGTACCGTGTGGTGACCATTGACGCGAAAAGAATATCGCTCGTAGTGTGCGGGGGTCCACGGCAGTGTACATGTCACGTAGAGCGGGATCTGCCATGAGCCGTCGGAAATCACGAGGTTGCCATTCGTGTCGTAGTTCAGTGGCCAAATCCAGTGTGAGGAGAGTGTCGATGTTACGGGCCAGCTGCTTCGCCAATGGGTGGATGTTGCTCTCGACGTTGATCTCTCCGTTCTCCGTCAAAATGGGAACAACGCACTTTGCCTGTCCCTCCATTGCAAGCGTACCGAAGAATCCCGTCAAGAAGTGATGGTGCTGCTCTATGTCAGTCATCATGTCGCGCCACAAACAGAGACGGCGCACCGTAAGCTCAAGCGCAACAGGTGCCAATCTCCAGTATCTCCAAACATGCAAGGTGGGCCATGTCCGATGTACACCGTGTCGTTCTGAATGTGCGCGGCCTTCGAGCATGGAGCGCAACTTGCCCACCAAGCTGGTGTCGAGGGCCTTGGTATCAGCCCTCTTGTAGATGTAGCTCTCGCCGCCAGACGTGGCCGCACTGTGGACGCATCCTCCGAACAGAAGGCGGCGAGGACGCCATCCTGCCTTGGAGTGCGAACCGGGCATGCGCCTGGGGAGGTTAATGGGCGTGGCGCCTGTGGTATCGGGCCGGGGAGGTGAAAAGGGGGCGCGGGGGCCTTCTGAGCACAGGAAAAATTACCTGACCCGGGGCATACAAAGGTTGGCCCCTCGCATTTTGCTCATTTAACCTTTGCTGGACACCAGCCGGAAGTGCAAGACACTGGAGCGAAGCGGCTGACCGGCCAACGATGTGTTTGCCTACGTGAGTGTGGCTCGCTGACCCCCGAACTCCTGCCTTACATGTTGAGTCGGCCTGGCCGGATCCACGGACCGTGGGCTAGTTGGGAGTGCGCCCTTAGCCCACAGCCACGCCATGGAGTTTTAGTGATAGTCAATTTGCTGGCGGGTGAAAGTGGAGGGAAGGGAGGGGCCACTCAGGTGGCGGCGGGGAAGGGGAGAGAGCAAAAGTGGAGGGAAATAGGTGGAGATGACGGAGCGGGAAAGACGAGACGCATAACCAGAAATGGAAGCATTTTTTTTTTGTCCCACTGGCGGCAAGCAGTGCCCTCGGCTGCACGGAGGGCGGCCTCCTCCTGCCCAGCTGGCTGGGAACCGCCCTGCCCCCCCATCAAACGGGGGGCACCACGGGACACTACGGGACACCTCGGGGCACCACATCGATCTCAGTATCGATTTTAGCATCGATCTCACTCAACGGGACACCACGGGACACCACGGGACACCGCGAACCACCGCCGGACGGACGGATGGACGGGCGGGCGGGGAGAGAATCATTTGTCTTGACTTGGCCCTAGCAACGGCGGACACCACGGGACACCACGGGACACCGCGGGACACCGCGGGACACTGCGAGCCACCGCCGGACAGGCGGGCGGGGGAGAATCATTTGTCGTGACTTCGCCCAAGCAACGGCGGACACCACTGGACACCACGGGACACAACGGGACACCACGGGACACCGCGGGACACTGCGAGCCACCGCCGGACGGGCGGGAGGGGGAGAATCATTTGTCTTGACTTCGCCCTAGCAGCGGCGGACACCACGGGACACCACGGGACACCGCGGGACACCGCGGGACACCGCGGGCCACCGCCGGACGGACGGACGGACGGGGAGAGAATCATTTGTCTTGACTTCGCCCCAGCAACGGCGGACACCACGGGACACCACGGGACACCACGGGACACCGCGGGACACCGCGGGACACCGCGAGGGCCACCGCCGGACGGACGGACGGACGGACGGACGGACGGGGGAGCAACATTTGTCTTCACTTCGCCCTAACAACAGCGGGTTCATTCCTCTCGCGCGCCCACGCAGCTTCGCCTCGCCCGCACGCACGACACGAACGAAACGAAACGATTTCCCGGTTGGGGGTCTTCGTTCCACTGCGATCTCACCCCCCAACCTCCTATATACATGTGTGTGTATATATATATATATAGTCCTCGTCCTACATTTTTATAAGCCCAGGCGGGGGGACCCCCCCCACCCCCCAAAACCGGACTCTCGGGATCTGGGGCTTTGGGACCCTCCAGACGGGCCTCGAAGCGGCCCCCCGGCCTCGCAGGGCGTTTTGCCAAGCCTTCCCAGCACACCCAGGGCGATCAGGGGGTCATCGGAGACGTCCCAGATACCCCCAAGACAGCACAAGAGCGCTCCAAGAGTGACCGACGTGACCTCAAGATGGCCCAAGAGGCCTCCAGGACGGCCCCAAAGAGGCCTCCAAGAGCACTCCCAAGAAGGCCCCCAGAGGCAAAAATCATTGATTTTCTCAAGGTTTTTGGTGAATTTTGGGGTTATCCTCTTTTCGGCTTCCCGACGCTCCAATACGGCGGTCTTCTGGGCGTCCGAAGCCGCCTGGGAGACTCCAAAATCGCCCCACAACCATCCGAAAAGGTTTCCAGGCAGTCCGAGAGTGCCCCAACACGGCACAACACGAGTCCAAGATGGCCCTCAGAGAGCCCCATGGCGGCCCAAAATGTCCCAAAGACACCCTCCGAAGCATTCCAAATCGTGACCCGGTCGTTCAGGGAGACCGCGGTTGGAGGCAGGGTGGCCCGAGGAAGCCCCCAGAGGCCCCCAGAATACGCCCAGGAGGCCCCCAGAAGGCCTCAAGAAAGCCTGAAACAACTTTTGTGAGGCCCTTAGAGGCTCTCCAAGGAGGAACCTCCGCAAAAAAGAGCTGAGGAGGATGGGGAGAATGCGCAGGGTATGGCGAAAATAAGGAAAAATAAGCATGGAGGAAGGATAACGACTAACATTATTATAGCGGCGATGCCGGAAAAGGCAACAAGGAGCTATCGCTAAATTGTCGGCTTGACCTTCCTGCTATTCCGTCTGCATGCCAAACTTCAAGGACCAAGGTGCATGGCGCGAAGCGCCACTGCAATCTTGTGTATCTCTCTATATCGATATATATATATATGTATATATATATGGATGTTCCTGAAAATCGGCGATTCTTGGTGCCTGTGTGCTTTTTGTATCTGTTTGCTCCTCCTGAGTCCTCGGTACCTGTACCCCAGGTTGCCTGCCTTCGCGGGTCGCGTCCAGCGCTGCGCGACGAGCGATTACCTTTGCGCCCTCGCCCCGCACCCCTGGATTGGAGAGGGGCGCCTCTCCAACATTCTCCACCCCAAGCCGCGATGCGCGAAGCGCGGTTATCTTCGCGCTCTCCAGTGACCTAGGCAACGGTGGGACTCGATTGTGACCTTTGGGATGCCAATGAGGGTATCGTGACAGTCCGCACCGATAGGCATCTGCACTTCTGGCCCCATCTGTAGCACCATGCATCAGGTAGCCGCTACTCCTCAGAGCGTGCAAGCCTTCACGGGGTGCGATCCGCTACGCAGCCCGGCAAATAGTCATCCAAGATCCCATTGTACATGAACGTGGCGAAGATCGTCAGACCCGCACCAATCCGCCGACCCCTGCTCTGGGGCCCCACGAGCTCCCCAACGCTCCTCCTAGGGCTTCCAGGATGGCTCATCCGGCCTTAAAAAGGGTGTCCCAGCAACCTCGCCCAAGGGCCCCCTGGCTCCCAGAGGGCACACGAGGGCCCAAGGTGGCTCTGGAGCCTCCTCGAGAGGCTGGAGTCATAGAACGCCCTGGCTTGATTCTTGGCCTTTCGGCTGTCGAGGGACCTCGGAGGCCCTGGAGGCTGTCGGTGGACCTCGGCGGCGCTGAATTGAGAGCTCCCGCCTCTTCGGCCGATGAGCTCGCGGGGGCACGAAAGGCCTCGAAAGGTCGGGTGTTGCGAAAGGTGCCCCTGGCCCAAGGTGCCCCCAGCTTTCCGCGCCGTCTTGGAGCTCCTGGGGCCCCTCTGGACCTCGTGGTGGGGTCCTCTGGAGGTCGTGCGGGCCTTCTTTAGGGGAACAAAAAATGGCATAAACATAAAAACTCGGAGGTCCGCGCGGATTTCTCGGATCGGCGCTGGACCCCCCTCCCTGGCGCGCGGAGCGCGCCAGGGGCGGCGCCGGAGGGCGCCGCCGGGGGGCCCCAGCGCCGATCCGAGAAATCCGCGCGGACCTCAGAGTTTTTAGGTTAATGCCACCTTTTGTTCCCCCACTCTCGAAGGTAGCCCTTCTTCACGTGCGGCTGGACCTCGTGCGCGGCCTCGTCCTCCTCCTCGGAGCTCTCGCTGTTTTTAGGCTTATGCCACTTTTTGTTCCCCTATTCTTGCAAATCCTGGGGGGCACCCTGGGGAGAGGGGAGAGGAGGGGGCAGGGGGAGGAGAAGGAGGAGGAGGGGGCAGGAGGAGGAGGAGGAGGAGGAGGAGGAGGAGGAGGAGGAGGAGGGAGGAGGAGGAGGAGGAGGAGGAGAGGAGAGGAGGAGGAGGAGGACAGATGGAGCGAGAAGCGGGGGGCACCCTGGGCCAGGGGGGCTCCCAGCAACACCAGCAGGGAAGGGGGCCCGGGCGAGCCTGCAGAGTGGGCTGCGGGCCCTGTGCGGCCACGGGGGGCCCCCACAACGGCTAGCTCGGGCCTGTCCCCCTGCAGGCGGATCTTGGGCGACCCCCCCGGCGCCCCCCCCCCCGCCCCAAAAAAACAAAGATTCAAAAGAGTTTAAACATATTAGAAACATCGTCCCCAAACTATTTTTGACCAATTTTAAACCTATTGTTGACCTATGGTTGACCTATTGTTGACCTATGTTAAACCTATTTTTGACATATGTTTGACCTCTTCGTCCCCAGAATTGAACTATGCTTTCAACCTATTTTTGAATCTTCCTCCTGTAAAGGGACAGGCCCGACTTTAGCCCAGTGTGGCCACCGGGGGCCCCCACAACGGCAAGGCCCCAGGCTGGCGGCGTTCGGGGGCAGCTCGGGCCAACGCACCCTCTGCTTTGGCTGGTGCCCCCGCCTCCCCTCTGCTCGTGTCGCTGGTGGAGAAAGGCCTGCACAAGCCGGAAACTGTCGTCTGAAGTCCGCGTGAATTTCTTACATCGCTGCCGGACTTCTTCCTGGCGAGCGGAGCGTGCCAGGGGCAGCGCCGGAGGCGCCGCCAAGGGGGTACAGCGCCGATCCGAGAAATTTGCGCGGAGCTGTGCAAAATTATGTTAATGCAATTATTTCTCCTTCGAATGGTGCCCCCTCATTTCGTTTCACTAACGCTCGTCCACCCGCGCGAAGATCGCTTCTGGGCAGGACGAGGAGCATCCGTGACGCGTCAGAGACAACTCCCGATTGCAAGGGCGCAGTGCCCTCAGCCTGGCCGGGTGCCCACAGACCCTGAGAGGGGACCCGATTTGGAGATTCCTTATGGTGCCTTTTTGCCCCTCCTTCTGCCTCCTCCACTTGATACGGTGGAGGCATTGGATCAGGAAACCTTCGATAAGGAATCCAGGATCTGGAAGCCAGTGGGATTCCAATCGCGGATCGGCCATGGATATCACCACCGCCCTCATCAGATAAGGAATCCTCCAGAGTCTGCAGCCCCCTCTGCACATTCCTTCACGGACACCCCCATCGTATTCGAACCATAGGACACGACACATACATAAATCTTCGGAGCTCCTCCCTCCTCCTCCTCCTGCTCCTCCTCCTTCTCCTGCTCCTCCTCCTCCTCCTCCTCCTCCTCTTCCTCCTCCTCCCCCTCCTCCTCCTCCTGGACTTCTTGGATCGGCACTGAGCCCTCTTGGCGGCGCCTCCCCTGGCGCGCTCCGCACGCCAAGGAGCGGGGGCCTCAGCGCCGATCCCGGAAATCCGCGCGGAGCTGCGACGGCTGATGCCTACGCGCTTGCCTCTTCTTCGGCCTTCGTCCACCTCCTCCAAATCAGATGTCCCTTCCTCCTCCTCCTCCTCCTCCTCCTCCTCCTCCTCTCCTCCTCCTCTCCTCCCTCCTCCTCTCCTCCTCCTCCTCCTCCTCCTCCTCCTCCTCCCTCTTCTCCGCATTACCACGTTCTGCCTCCTTTCCCCACCCCTTCCTAGCTGTCGGGTCATAGCTCGGGCCTCTGGCGGCCGTTCGGGACGATTCGGCCCCCCCCCCCGGATCGCTCTCGGCGAGGCGCAGCTGCTAGAAAACATCCCGTGGCTAGAACATCTGCAGGAACTTGCTGAACTCCTCCGCTTCGCCCAGCCCCAGGCCACCCGAGCAGCCCAAGACGTCGCCTCAAATCCCCTCCTCTGTTGGTCGATGGAACGGCGTGAACCGATACCATGAAGAACATGTCATCGATCACGCTCTCCTCAAAAAGTGCCGCACTCCACGCGCTCGTAAGCAGCAGCGACAGCGCGGTGCTGAACTGCCTCAATATATTGTCAGCATACTTCAGGACAACAGCTGCCAGCAATCCCCCGCCAGCCACCGTGAGAAATACCAGGACTACCCCCAAAGTGTAACCTTGAGTGAGACCGCCCTCCGCCACCTTTCCGCCGTCCTTTGTCACGACGCCAGAGAAGGCTGTGAGGGCGCCGAAGAAGGCGAGCTGCGCGTTGCGCAACCACATGGAAGCAAACCCGCCCTTCAGCACTTTCTCCATGAAGACGCCGGCGAAGCCGCTCGTGAAGCAGGCCGCAAGGACTGCGAGAAACCCCAGCAGATGACTACTCGACAGCACTGGTGGCGCAGTGGTGTCGCCGCTGCTGCCAGGGCCGCTCGAGTCCCGTGGCAGCTGCACCAAGACGACCCCCAGAACCAGCACGCACAGAGATACCCATCTCTTGAAGCTGATCCGCCGCCGTGCACGCCTGGCCCGTCTGGGCGTGCTGGAATGCCAGGTGCTGTCGAGTACAGCGGAGGCCAGTCCACAAGAAACCCCCCACAAGAAACCCAACCCTGAGACCCCAGGACGGCCATTGGTTTTTGGTGTGGGAACGTCGCGCTTTCCGCAGCAGAACCACCGAAACCACCGAAACCCAGGGCACCCTGGAGGCAGGCAGGGTGTTTCTTAGCATGGGCCTCCACTGCAGGGTTTCTGTGACCAAGGGCCCAAGAGTGGGAACACGAACCAAGAATTCGAGACTTCTGCCCCAACAGGCTCCCAGCGGGCCCGCCATTGCCTTCTCGAGCAAATTGCCACCCAAAATGCTGCGCCGGCACGGCGGTGGCACTGCCGGAGGCAACCGGATAATCTTGCCCAGGATGCGTGCGCTCAGAAGAGCGGCGGCGAGAATCTTGAGCTGGTATGTGATTTGCTGTACCGCTGCACCGAGCGAGTCCAAGCTGAAAAACAGCATGTTGTTTTGCACCGTGTAGGCTAATGCAGGCACACCAAGCTTCAACGTTTCCCCTACATCGTCCATGCTCTCCTGCCAAATTTCCCGTAAAGCGGCGGCAAGGCTCCCTGTCTCGCTCGCCAGTAGTAGCGTACTCAAAACCAGTTTGGTCAACTCTGCAAAAAGCACAACTGTACTATTCAAGTACGTTTTGCTTGTTGTTCGTGCAAATTTCACTGTATACACCTGGACAGTAGTTTGCAAAGTCAAAGATACAAGCGATACCCACTTCAGGGGAATGCCCCAAACTCGTGGAACACTTGTCGTATCCTGCGTTTGCTCTGACAATGCACTTTTGCGCGGGCTGCAACTTGGTTGGGTATCCGGAGGTTGAATCATTGCTACGAGCTCATGCTCATCAGCGGCCTTGCCAACACATTCGCCTTGCATGATAACGACCAGCTGGCGCCCCAGAGATGCAAGACAGGTGCACTTTTCTGCAACCCGCTCCCGTTCAGTCGCCACCCATCACGCCACGCCCGACAGGGCGCTGCTGCGCTGGAGCTGGGAGCTACCCCTCAAGCCCAAACTGCCGAGTGCAGCGGCCAGCGATGACACGGACGGCGACGTCGATGATGATACGAATGACCCCCGTGGTCCCTGGCGAAAGGTGGCGTCCTCATGCCCGCCATCCCCGCTGACGCTGTTCCGAGGAGGAGCGTGGACCACCGCCGCCGAGAACCCATGGGCGAGGTGCCCGCCCCTGAGCGGTGGCACTCCCGAGCGTCATCTTGCACTGGGGTGACGCTCGGGCGTGCCGCCGCCCAGGGGCGGGCACCTCGCTGATGGGCTCTCGGCGGCGGGGGTCCGCGCTTCTCCCCCGAGCTGTGGCGGCGGCAGCGCCGCCAGCGCAGGCGCAGCGACCGCCGCCGACACGCCCCGAGGGAGCCGCTGGCGGCGTCGCCTCCCCACGGCGCCCGCCGCTCGCTGGGAGGCCGCTGCGGGGCGGGGCCCTGGCGCGGGGTGCCCCTCCGCACCCGTGCGCCCCCGCGGGGCGCGCGGCCAGCTAACACCGGCGGGATGGCGAGGTGGGTGGTGCAGTCGGCCCGTGTCAGGAGGCATAAGCATAAAAACTCGGACGTCCGCGCGGATTTCTCGGATCGGCGCCGGACCCCCCTCCCCGGCGCGCGGAGCGCGCCAGGGGCGGCGCCGGAGGCGCCGCCAGGGGGGTCCCCAGCGCGGATCCGAGAAATCCGCGCGGGTTCCCGAGTTTTTATGTTTACGCCACTTCCTGTTCCCCGATGTACAGTCGGCCCGCGTCAGAAGGATGCGCGAACTTGTGGACGGCGTGTCGCTGCGCCGGCTCTGTCCCCACACGCCGCGGCGCGGCGCGCCATGTCCACTTCACGGCCCCGAGGCCTCCACGCCCCGAGCCCTCCCCGGCCTCCCGCCCCCGTCCTGGCGGAGCACGACGCGCCGTCAGCTTGCAGGGCGCAGCGTGTCGCTGGGGCCGCCGCGGCGCCACGATACAGCCCGATCTAGTTGGACGCCCGAAACGGGTACGGAAAAATCAGGTACAATGCCGAACATTGAGCAGGGACCGACCGTCCCGGCATTCCTATAGTCATACCACGAAATGTTCTTAGCATCCCAAAAAGTTCTAAGACAAAATCAAGTTTTGAGAACATAAACCCGATGTGCTAAACAAGACAGACTCCGCCAGAAATGTTCGAAGAACATTTCGTGGGAGCCACAACAAGTTCTTAGCACATTGCTTGGTAGGGCTATAGGCGAGCCAACACGCTTCGCCACTGCTTGAGAACAACACGTGTTGTCCAGAACCGACAGCGGCCGCTGTTGGGCAGCCGGCTTTTCGTCTTCAAAGGACAGCGTCCGCGGCGGCGCGGACAGCGAATCCTGTTCAGAATGAGCAGGCACTGTTGCTGGGCATTGTACGCATTCTTTCCATACGGCAGGTTCGCGTCGTGTCGACCCCGGCGTTGGTTTCTGACACCGCGGGGATCGTTCAACCTTGAACGATCGGCCGCTGCCGCAACGTCCAATCGTTCAACATCGATCGATTCTGGGTCGCCGGCGGCGTTCAACCTTGAACGCCCGCGCTGGGGTCGCCGCTGGTCGACACGACGCAAACCTACCGTACCCATGTCGTTCGTGCCGAACCTAGGCCAGAAGCACATCCTTCAAGAGCACGAGGCCCTCCGCCGGCCAAAACACACAGCGCATCCTGGGGCACCCTCCCCAGGGTGCACAAGGACACCCAACGGACACGAAGAGCATTAGGGCACCCTCCCCGAACCGACCTTGATCTTGTACCTCGGTCCAGCTGTAAACAAGAGCCCCTGACCGTACGGGCAGTTCTTTAATACATAGGAATTTTTCAAAAAGATATAGAGGACTTCTGATACGTGGTTAATGTATGCATAATTTCATGCATTAACTCATCGTTGTTTTTAATACTACATCCATGCATTTTTCATACATGATCCGCACGCGGAGCATGTATAAAAAACGGCACTGTAAGAGCGGCAGCGGAGCGCAACGGTGCGCAACGCCAGGGGCCACCGCGGCGACACGCTGAGCAGAAGCCGAGCCGAGCGGCGCACCTCCCGTCCCGCGGAGCGGAGCGACGCCCTGTCGGCTTGCGAGGCGTCGCGTGCGCGGGCTCCCCAGGCCACGGGGTGCCTCCAAGACGGCCCCGAGGTGGCTCCGGGACGGCCCCCTTTTGCCTCGGGACGGCCCGAGCTGGCCTCAGCGCGGAGGGCTGCCTGGCAGCGAAGCGCGGGCCAGAGAACGAGGGAGGCGATTGGAGGAGGGAGGAAGGAGGAGGGAGGGAGGGAGGGAGGGAGGGAGGAGGGAGGAGGGAGGGAGAGGAGGGAGTGGGAGGGAGGTAGAGGGAGGGGAGGGAAGGATAGGCAGGGAGGGGAGGGAGGAGGAGGAGGTGGAGGAGGAGGAGGAGGAGGAGGAGGAGGAGGGAGGAGGAGGAGGAGGAGGAGGTAGGAGGAGGAGGGGGGGGGAGGGGAGAAGGAGGAGGTAGAGGAGGAGGTGGGAGGGGAGGAGGAGGAGGAGGGAGGAGGAGGAGGAGGAGGAGGAGGAGGAGGAGGAGGAGGGGGAGGGGGAGGAGGGGGAGGAGGGGGTAGGAGGAGGATGGAGGAGGAGGAGGAGGAGGAGGAGGAGGAGAGGGCGGCATAAGCATACGCCACAAGCTTTCGACGGCCCGCGCGGCTTTCTCGGGTCTGCGCTGCCCCACCCCCCCTACCCCGGCGGCGCCTCCAGGCCACCCCCCGATCCTCGCGCCCCGCCAGCGAGGGGGAAGGAGGGGGGCGGCGGCGCGGATGTCCAAGAGATCCGCGTGGACCGTCGACGGTTTATGCCTGTGCAGTTTTGCTCCTCCTCCGGTCCTCTGGCTTGCCTCCCGCTGTCCTCCTATGCTTCTGCTTGTTGCGCCGCTTCTCCCTCGAGCCCGTCTGCTTATGCCTCGCTTCGTCTTCCCCCAAGAATTCGATATGTTTATGCTGTTTTTCTTCTTCTTCTTCTTCTTATTCTTCTTCTTCTTCTTTGTCTTCTTCGAACGATGGTGGCGCAGACGGCGGCGTCATCGAAATAGCCACCAGCCTCCGCTCGCCATGGTGTGACAGGCGCGCGGCGTGGCTGTTGAGGCAGGCGAGCAGGAGGAGAATGAGGAGGCGGAGGAGAAGGAGGGGGAGGAGGAAGAGGAGCAGGGGGAGAAGGAGGAGAAGGAAGCGGCGAAGAGGGCGGCGGGGGATGGCGAGGAGCAGGAGGAGGAGGAGGAGGAAGAAGCTGCGGGCGAGAAGGAGGCAGGAGAAGAGCGAGGAGGAGAGGGTGGTGAGGGCGAGGAGAGAAAAAAAGGAGGGAAGGAGACGGCAACTGCGCCGCTGTGGCGGGGGAGGGGATGCGCTCGGCCCCCCCGGGGCACCGTGAGATCTCGGCACCCGCTCTCCTCCGTGATCCTCCTGCGCGCGAGGCGCCCGCGCCGTCGCCGTCGCCGCCGCCGCCGTGGCCGTGGCCGTCGCCGTCGCCGTCGTCGCCGCCGCCGTCGTTGGAGCAACCCGCTGCGAAGTCTGCGGACCGAAGCCTGAAAAGTCTGCGGGCGCACTCCCGTCGGCGGGCCTCTTTGCTGGGGGCCCTAGTGGCCTTCGAGCGGCTGCTCGGCGTCTGTCCACATCTCGAGACAGCAGAAAAGTAAGCAGGCCTCAGGCGGAACGCCTGGCCCACCCTAACGACACGTCCGATGATGCGAAAAGAGGAAATTACTTGTCAGGAACATTGGTTGGGGACAATGAAAAGGCGAGGGCGTAGGAGGAAGACTATTATTATCCTTCTCCTCCTCCTCCTCCTCCTCCTCCTCCTCCTCCTCCTCCTCCCCCTCCCCCTCCTCCTCCTCTTCCTCCTTCTCCTCCTCCTCCTCCTCCTTCTCCTCCTGGGAAGTGAAGGCAAAGAAGGCTGGAGGGAGCCTCGAGGGAGGCCAACGGCGGCTATTTCGCTGACAGCCCAAGCCCGCTCGAGAAGAGCCCTAGCTTTTCGGTCGGGATCTCCTTTGTTGTGCCCCGTGGACCGATGGCGGGCCCTGGAGACCGGAGCCGAAGCACAACATAAGACCCGAGGGAATTGAATGGGCCCTGGGACACACAAATAAAGAGACACAAATAACAGGATGCCCCATCTTTTCCAATACTTCCTGGGTCTTTGTCTTCCTCCCAAGTCCCATCTTTTCCCATATTTTCCTGGGGAATCGACGATGAATTGTGTCTGTGTGTCTTTTCCCTCCTGAGGAATGACAACTACGGACGCCGCTGGCTCCACGGCCCTCTCCCGGGGGTGCGCTCACGACGAGGGTCTCGAGAAGCCCCGCCCTTGGTGGCGAGGGCTCTCCGGCACGAGCAGCGGCGTGGGCACCGCCGAAGTCGATTGGAGAGGGTGAAGGGGCCCCAGGACACACAAATAAACACACAAAGAAAAAGATTCCCCATATTTTCCCATATGTTCGGGTTTTTGTCTTCCCCCCACTGCCCATATTTCCCCATATTTTCGGGGGAATCGACGATTAATTGTGTCTGTGTGTGTTTTTTCCCCTCCTGAGAGGGCGCGAGAGAGGACACAATACCCTTCTCCGGAGGCTACAGTGCCACAGGAATGCAGAAGGCATGGGCCGCGAAGCATAGATCACGAGGGTACCCTTGATCTGACAGGGTCGACCTAGTAGTAAACTCGACTACATACCCCTGCTTAGAGCTGAAGTTCGGATCTTGTGCGCTGAGAAGATGGCCTTACTTCAAGCGTTTTATGAAACAGCAGTCCAGGTCCACATCTACGAACAGTCTACGAAAAAAGAAAGCTTTAAGGCAACTCCCGGGGCCCAGTCCAGATTCAAGTTTTTCCTAAGCGAAATCTGCAGTCCGTGAAAGTTGTTGCTTTTTCTTGCGATTTCTGATGCATGTATTTTCTCCTCCCCCGAGGGTGGCTTCTGATTTCTCATGGGTGCTTTCTGACTTCTGTTGCGTCGGGCGTGTCCTCCTACAGGCGGGTTTTGGGCGACAGCGAAAACGTGGTCAAAACATACTCCAAAACAGTCATGAATAATGGAAAATTCGTCTCCAGACGAGTAAACAAAAAACAACTATGTTTGAATATTCCTCCTGCAGAGGAACGGGCACGACTCAATTCTTCCGATGGGTGGGGTTGCGCGGCGGGGATCTATCCACATCCGCCGCCTGGGAACCGACGCCCTGGTGCCCCAGCAGGCGGCGGATATGGACATAGCTTGGCCCCCAGGGGTCCGAATACGTCCACATCCACCGCCTGCCGAGATCCCCGAAACTGATCCTCCAGGCGGTGGTCACGTGTACACCCTGCGAAATGCTTAAGAAATCATGGGTTAAGAAATTCATAGTCTCAGAACTTGCGTAAAAACCCAACATTTCTATTGAAATCTTAGGATTTACATCGAAACATTTAGAATAATCGAGACTCTGGCCGAAAAATCCGCCGACCCCTTGTGGGTCTCTAGGCGTGTGAGATAGTTCCCCCCCCTATAGTCCCCCCCCCGGGACCCCAAACCGGCGATTTGACCCCCCCCCCCCGGGCCCGGGACGAGCGCCTCAGGCCCGGGACGAGCGCCCCCCCCGGGCCCGGGACGAGCGCCGCCGGGCCCGGGACGAGCGCCGCCGGGGCTTTGCCGGGTTCCAGGAAGCCTCAAGACGGGCCAAGATGGCCCCAAGAGGCGTTCAAGACGGCCCACGGGAGCTCCGAGACGCCAAACGAGCGCTCCAAAACGCCCAAGATGGCTCCAAGACGGGCTAAGAAGCCTCCAAGACGGCCCAAGAGGTCCCCAAGAAACCCCAAGACGCCTCCAAGATGCGTCCCACGAGGGTCCCTAGACGCAAAAATTGGCCCATTCCCCACGTAAAACGTACATTTTTCACGAATTCGCTTTTTTGGTTTTTCCGACGCTCCCAGACGGCCCCAGACGGCCCAAGAGGCCCTAAATACCGCCCCAAGTCGGTCCAAGCAGCCTCCAGGGAAGCTCCAAGGCAGCCCAACAGAGCCCCAAGACAGCCCAAGAGGCGCCCAAGATTGCCCAAGAGGGCCCCGAAGACGGCCCCAAGAGCGCTCCAGGAGCGCTTCAAGTTGCCTCCAAGAAAGCTCAAGATGGTCACAGACGGTCGAAGAGCGATCAAAGACACCGACGATCGCCTCCAGACGGCCCAGGACGGCCCCAAGAGGCCCCAAGAGGCCTCCAAGATGCGTCCCAGGAGGGCCCCTCGGCGCAAAAGTTGGCCCGTTCCCTTCGTGAAACGTACTTTTTTCTACAAATTTGCCTTTTCAGCTTTCCGACGCTCCCAGATGGCCCTGGAGGCCTCCAATACAGCCCCAAGGTAGCCCAGAGGCGTTCGAGCCGGGGTCATCCGAGCTCCGGTGGATCCCGGCTCGAACGCCGCCGGGGGGAGCAAAGGGCCCGAAAACGAACCAAGAGCGCACCAGAGCCCCCCCCCCCCGGGCCCGGGACGAGCGCCGCCGGGCCCGGGACGAGCGCCGCCGGGGCTTTGCCGGGTTCCAGGAAGCCTCAAGACGGGCCAAGATGGCCCCAGGAGGCGTTCAAGACGGCCCACGGGAGCTCCGAGACGCCATGCCTCTCAATCTTTTCTTCTGGCACTTGCCACTGCGCTGTAACGCCTGGCAGCTACGAGCAGTGAAGGCGGAAACGCGGCGATAGCCGCCGGTACGAATCAAGGGGTCGGCGGATGTGGCGTGAGCCTGGAGAATCGAGACTCTGGCCGAAAAATTAAGTTTTCTTAAGCATCGCCTAAGGTGTAAACTCCCGCCTCGGAAGGGGTGGTCCCGCCGCGTGCCTCGCCACCGTGCCGAAGCGCAGCGCGACCGCTGCTCCCGCCGCACGCCCCCGCTGCCGGGCACGACCCGCCGGCGCACCGTGGCCTTCTGCCCCCGACGCGGGCCGCGCTGCCGTGCAGACGTGTCCTGAGAGCACACCCCTCCTCCTCGTCCTCCTCCTCCTCCTCCTCCTCCTCCTCCTCCTCCTCCCCCTCCTCCTCCATCGGTGTATACGCCCTCCCAGCCTGGCCAGGGGTGCGTAGACCCAGGCTTAGGTCGGGCGTGTCCCCCTCCAGGCGGAGCTTGGGCGAGAAATAAGACGAGCACGCAGATGTGCTCACAACAATTCATAACATCACCCTGGCGACGTAGTCCCAACCCCTGCGCCAACGCGGGGCGCAGATGGTTGAGGACACTTTATAAGGGGGGCGATGACGGAGCGAGGGTTACATATGTCTGCAGACGGAATCCGGGAGACTCGCAGGAAACTGGCTTCAGGACAAGGACTTGATAAAGCTGATTAGTTGCAGTCCCTGAGCAACCCTAGCCACTTCGAAAGCGGGGATCTCAGATCGCAGCCCCCCAGGGATGGCGAGGTCTAATTTGGGTCCGCGCGTGGCGTCACTGTGCTGGGCCCCCCAGCAGGCCTCGAAAGTGGCGACAGTTTCACAGATCGCAGCCCCCCAGGGATGGCGAGGTCTATTTTGGGTCCGCGCGTGGCGTCACTGTGCTGGGCCCCCCAGCAGGCCTCGAAAGTGGCGACAGTTTCACAGATCGCAGCCCCCCGCAGGCAAGACAGGAGGAGGCAAGAGGGAGGCGGGACGGGAAGAAGGGAGTGGATGACCACACTGCTCTATTCAAAACGAATACCCAACCAAGGAGGGTTGGGAACAATAGAAGAATCGTCCCCAGACTAATGTTTCGACTATTTTGGAATCTTCCTCCTGTAGAGAGACGGGCCCGACCTAAACCTAGGCCAGAAGAACCGGGGAGACGCAAAACTCGGGCACGGGAGTCTCGGGCTGGCCTGACGGGGCCACCATGAAAATGACGAGGCCCAATCTGAGATTTGACGCGAGGCTCCTGACTTCGCGCTTCGCGCTGCGCGAAGCGCGAACAACTTCGCGCTCTCGCGCCGCCCCCAAAGGGGAGAAGAGGAGGGCGAGGAAGAGGGGGAGGAGGAATGAGGCCAGCGCGACAAACTTCGCGCCCTCGTGGGAGCCCTTGTTTGACGCGAGGCTCCCGCTGCAGACCTCCCACGAAAACCGCACCGTCCAAATCAAGGACGCGCTCGTCCAACAGAAAAAACATCGGCAGACCCGAGATCGGGCTCGCTCTAGCCTCACGCTTCCCCGAAGGAACACATCCTTCGAGAACACGAGACCCTTCGCAGGCCAGCACGCAGAACGTCCAGAAGGGTGCCCTCCCCAGGGTGCACAAGAACCTCCAAGCAGACACGAAGAACAACATTGGAGGCTTGAAAATTGACACCAACACCAACACAGGGCGTTGCCTCCACCAGGGAAAGATGATCCTAGATGAACGTCCAAGGGTACCCTCCCCAGGGTGCACAAGAACCTCCTAACAAACACGACGAACATCATCGGAGGCTTGGAGATTGACACCAACACCAACACAGGGCGTTTCCACCAGGGGAAGACGATCCTAGATTTCGGTCTT